>BQNB010052462.1:0-40482 GCA_026074375.1 Tanacetum coccineum
CTTGGCCTCTCAACGGGAATTTATTCTCGGGCATGGTCTACTTTATGACCATGCAAAGGCTTGTGATTACTTTGCATCACAACCCGTGCTTCCTATATCCATAAGTGTACGTTTCAGTGCATCTATGTGAATAAATAAGAGAAATCTTATTTATCTTGGTGTTTGTTGTTTTGTCACATACAAAATCATTCCATCATCTGAAAATAATTTTCAAAATACATTTGACTTCTCAAACAATGTCTACAGCTCTTTAAATAGAAAACGGGTCATTGTTTGAGGGGGAGAGAATGTCAAATTTCTTTGTCATGATCAAATGAGCTGTAAAAAGGGAAAAAGATTTTCAAACGATAACGTAACATCTCATGATAGAAAGTTAATTAAGTTTAACTCGATTGTGCTATATGTGTTACTTGTTTTATGCCTTTAGGGTGTAGTTTTGCTAAATTATGTCTATAGGTATGAGAGTATAAAACATTAGGACCATGTGTGCTATTTGTTTAACTTGAATATACCTTATAAAACATAATTTGTGAGATTAAAAAGTAGTGTTAAGATGAGGGGCCAAATGTGCCAAAGTTAAATTTGGGTTATAACACCAAAACCTCCCACCCGTCCCTTCACTGTTCACATAACTCAAAATATTAAGAAACCGAACGATCAAAACTGTATGAATCGAACAAGAATAAACCATATGGATCGAACGAGTGATTTGCAGTGTAAATCGAACGAGTGAAGTCCATTGTGGACCGAACGAGTGAAGTCTACTAAGGACCGAACGAGTGAAGTCTATTATGGACCGAACGAGTGAAGTTTAGTGTGGACCAAACGAGTGAAGTTTAGTGTGGACCGAACGAGTGAAGTTTAGTGTGGACCGAACGAGTGATGTTTAGTGTGGACCGAACGAGTGAAGTATAGTGTTGATCGAACGAGTGTCATGTAGTAAGGACCGAACGAGCGATTGACATTATGGACCGAACGAGTGACTGGTATTATGGATCGAACGAGTGTTTGCTTATAAGGACCGAACGAGTGCTTATAATAAGGACCGAACGAGCGTAATTTTGTAAGGACCGAACGAGTGCTTGTGTACATGGACCGAACAAGTGTAATTTCAGTGCAACTCGATCTAGCTGTTTTTTGAGGACCGAACGAGTGTTACTCTTTGAGGACCGAACGAGTAAAGTTATCAACACTTGACCAATTTTTGACATAACACACTTAAGATCAAATTTTTTTTTCTAACTAAGATTAAAATTCAACAAATCTCTTAGGTTAAAATAGACAGTAAAAGCTTGACAAAACCAAGGTTAACTATATTCGACTTAATTGTTAGGATAGGTGCCTTTGTCTTACACGCTATTCGTCTATCTAAGTAGATTGATCTTCAAAAGTGCTAAAAGTCATAAAGGTTCTCATGAATGAATGATTGTGTTTTCTTATAAACTGCACTCACTCTTTCTTAAACAGACTCATGGCACTCTCAATAGCGGATCAGATTGCTTTGGATGATGCATTGGTGGCTCCTGCTGACCGACTTAAGATTGGAAAATGTAATCTTCGCTTAAGTTCGGATGTCACATCAAAGGAAGCAACCCTTCAAGTGGTCTACGATGTGCTAAAGCTCACTCCTTTCTACAAGGCTTTCCAAGTCACTGCAGATGCTCCAGAGATCTATATGCAGGAATTCTGGGCTTCTGCTTATGTTCACAATCGATCTGTCCGATTTAAGATGAATAACAACTTCAAACACCGACATCGCCAACCACACAAGCTCAAGTTACATATGTATCTGAATCTGTTCTATCCTCGGTTTGTAGACCCACCCCTTGAGAAGGAGATCCTCATCTTTCTAGCTAGTCTTGGTCATTCTGGAGATATAAGGAAGCTCACTGACGTTAATGTCAATAAACTGCATCAACCATGGAGATCATTTGCTGCTGTAATCAACAAGTGTCTCAGTGGTACACCATCATATGACAGTCTCCGTCTCTCTCAAGCTCAAATCTTGTGGGGTATGTACAACAAGAAAAACGTAGATTATGCATATCTTCTGTGGGAGGACTTCATTTTCAAGATTGAGACCAAAAGTACGAAGAAGGGCAGTGCGATGTACTATCCTCGGTTCACCAAGATAGTCGTCAACTATGTGATGGAAAAAGATCCTTCGATTCCGAGAAGAAACAAGGTCAATTGGCACTACGCCAGAGATGATCCAATGTTTACCACAATCAATGTTATATCTAGGAATGAAGCCACTCAGTTGTACGGGGCTATCTTGCCAGTGGCATTAACCAACGAGGACATCCGCAACTCAGAATCCTACAAAGAGTATTACGCTATGGCTTCAGGAACAATTCCTCCTAAGACAAAAGGAAGCAAGAAGAAAGCTAATACAGATGCAATCCCTAAACGGAAGCCTTCCACTGCCCCCAAGGAAAAGAAGTCTGGAACAGGAAAACAAAAGACGACAGAGCTGGAGAATATCCCTGAGGCAGATTTGACAGAGGCTGAGCAACTCAAAATAGTTATAAAAAGAAGCCGTCAAGAAACTCATAGCTCCCAAGCTAGTGGTTCTGGAGCAGATGAAGGAACTGGTGTTACACCAGGGGTTCCCGATGCTCCTGATTATGACTCAGAGGATGATATATCTTGGAAATCAAGCGACGATGATCAAGATGATGAGCAAGATCAAGATGATGACGATGCAGAGAAACATGACATCATGAGACTACCCAGGAACAAGAAATGATGAAGCGACCATGGATGATGATGGAGAATGATCAAGAAATATGATGATGGCAAATGAACGAAGATAAGAAAAGCTGACCCAATGAATGATGAATGCAGAATTGACTGGAATCAAAAATGATGGTGATGAATATGTTACATCCAAAGATCACGACTCATGATGATGAAATATACAACGAAAAGTATACTGATGAAGATGATGCTAGTATTTCGAATCATCATGAGGAAGATAGTGAAAATGACTTTGAAGGAGCAGATGTTGCAGGCGCAAAGACGGATAGAAGATGCTAAAGAAGAACGATCAAGGAAAAAGGCAGTCCAAAGATACCACTACCGATCTTGATGGAAAGAAAAGTAATACAGATGTTGAAGACACTCATGTGACCCTAACTCCGGTTAATCCTGATGGTCAACAACAGAGTTCGTCTGTATCTTCTGGATTCGTCTCCAACATGCTGAATCCAAACCAAGATACTGGTGTTGATGATATTTTTCGACAAAATACAGAAGCCACTTCTTTCATTGATACTAATATCAATCGCCCTCCAACACCACAATCTATCATCATTCAACCACAACAAACAACCAATTATGACACCGGCAAACCTACTACAACTCCTCTTACAAAATCTTCCAACTTGCCTCGTTGTTTGGAGATTTGAAACATAGACTGAAAGCACTAGAAGACAACCTTCACCGAACTCAAGCAACCAATCAATATGCTGAAGCGCTCTCCTCTATTCCTAGCACCGTAGACCAGTATCTAGCGCATAAAATGCAGGAAGCAGTGGACGTTGCAGTTCAACTGAAGTATGACAGAATTCGAGAAGAGTCTTCTACTGCAAATCAACAATTCCTTGAGACAATTGATGACGGAATGAAGAAAATCATCAAGGAACATGTCAAAAAGGAAGTCTCCAAAATTATTCCTAAAGTTGAGAAGTTCGTAAACGATCGACTCGAGTCTGAAGTTCTGGTGCGATCATCAAAGGAAGCCAACTCATCTCATGCTGTAGCTGCAAATCTCTAGAAATATAGAGCTGAAAAAGATACTAATTGACAGATGGAAACTAGACAATTTTAATCAACATGTCAGACATTCAGAGAAATCTCTATAAAGTACCTTCTTGATGCGTATTGAAGCTGACAAGGATCTTTCTTAGATACATAATGGCGATACAGTCACAATATAAAAGACCTAGAGATGGGGCAGATGATGATGAAGAACCCTCCGCTGGAACAGACCGGGGGTCCAAAAGAAGACGGTCAGGAAAGGAACCCGCTTCTACCAGTGCTCCAAGTGAAACGACAACCAAGACAGCAGGACAGACTACCGATACTGATGTCTCTGAAAGACCTGCAGACCAGGAGTTTGAAACAGGTGTCCAAGATGAACAAGCAGAAGAAGAGGTCCAACATCTTCCTGATTGGTTTCAAAAACCTACGAGACTACCTTCTCCTGATCATGCATGGAATACGTCTGTTCCTGCCGTTCATGAAACTGTCCAACCTTGGTTAAGCAGTCTGGCACAACAAGACCCTCGAGAGTCGTTTGATGAACTAACCGATTCTACATTTGACTTCTCCGCTTTTGTGCTAAACCGGCTAAATGTTCAAACTCTAACACCTGAACTGCTAGCTGGTCCAACATTTGAGCTGATGAAAGGCACTTGCAGAAGTTTGACTGAACTGGAATATTTTTGTGAGGAGGTCTACAAAGCCACAACCGAGAAATTAGACTGGATCAACCCTGAAGGTCGCCAATATCCGCATGATCTGCGACAGCCACTACCGTTAGTTCCAAATTCTCAGGGTCGTCGTGTTATACCATTTCATCACTTCATCAACAACGACCTGGAATATCTACGTGGTGGTGTGTCAAGCCGAAAGTACTCTACTTCAGTAACGAAGACTAAGGCTGCAGATTACGGACATATCAAATGGATAGAAGACTTAGTGCCTAACTCGATGTGGAGTCAAACGGTCGTCAAATACGACAAATTCGCCCTCTGGGGTATCTCGCATTGGGGTAAGAAGCGCCGACAGTTCTATGCATTTGCAACCTTAAGGGAATCAGCTCGGGACGTCTATTCAAAAAGACGGATAATTGCTGTCACAAAGGTTGAAATTGTCGAATGCATGATGAAAACCATCGTTGTATGATTCCGTACTAAGTGATGATGATGCACTCTACAATATCAAAGAAGGCGACTTACACAGACTAAACGAATCTAAGACATTGAAGATATGCTGCTTCTTCTTGTGCAAAGACAAGTGACTAATCTAAGCTGTTGAAGAACGTATATGCATTTAATGCACCTTACGGATGATTACACGAATAGTTGTCATCCAGTCGACGTGGGAAGATCTTCCAACTGGGTGTTGAAGTTAATCAGAAGAAACTTAACCACCAAGCCCCGACACGTACAGATCAATCTCGAGAATGACAAGACCTTATACTCCATACTCCGACCCATTCATCTACGATAATAAAGACAAGAGAACCGATTGATGCCATTGACGAACTCCACAAGTTCAGCGAGTACTCCTAAAATGACGTTCTGGACCTGTTCATAAAGATCGACTCCAGGGAAATAAGAATGGAGTACTTGCCAGAGACCTTTGGAGCCAACACGTGACAAGGACCCCCGCGAGAGCCCCTGATCCAGGCGATTACTAAGAGGCTAAAGACAAGGAGGATAAAGAGGATAAATGGAGAAATTATGTCGTAGGGACGAACCAACAGGGGTGACCCTACGGCTTCTACAAAGGAACCATAAATGATTTATCATATGATGTTTTCACATCTTAAAAAGGTCTATCCTCGTAACACACATATCTTGATGAATATGTACATATTAGTGTAGCGTTATTGGTGATTTATAATATATGCTCGAGTATAAATTTTTCAAGACTTTTTCAGTAAATTCAAAAAATTTTCAAATAATTGTGTACCTCGGCGCCCATCATCTTATAAAACCCTCAAAAAATGAGGGGGAGTCTTTTTATGTAAAACATTTCATATAATTAGGGTATTGATATAAACGTTAACGTTTGAAATCCGTTTTGTAATAACGTTTTGAAAAGTACGTTAAATAGATAACGTATGATAAAATAGAGTTTAAAACATATTGATTGACATATTATAATGTTTACTGGCTATAAACGTTTATGAAAGTGGCATATGTAGGTTGCATGAGCTCGTTTACTTAGGTTATGCAAGTTATGTTGCATAATAGGTGGAATAAAGTAAAAATATTCTCATGAAAATGGTTGTACTTAATTTAATAAGTAGATATTACATTGATGACAATTGTATCTAATTTAATAGATGGATAATTATATTGATGAAAATTATGGGTTGTTATACTAAAGACCGACTATGTACTTAAATTTATAGAGTTATAAGGTGGTTAGGCATAAGTATTCAAATCCCATGATCCAACCAGAACCGGAAGAATCTACCCAGGGATATCCACTAGTTAGTGTAGAAGTCGTTAGGTATGATACAAAAGGAGAAAAAGTAAGAATCAGAAATAATGCCGACTAAGATGGAGCTAACACTGGAACAAACCCAACAAGGTGTTACTTATGAAGTCTCAGTAAGTATTAAAGGGGTTGAAGAATGAAAAAGAAAGAAGCCCTCCATACACTTAGGCAGAAACCGAGTCAATACATAATCTGTCGGAAACACTAAGTTGTTGTTTGACATTGAAGACAGTCATGGATCTAGTGACGCTTTACAAAACCCTCCCTAGCCACTCAAGGTCTCTCAATAGACTCTTGTTTCATTTCTCACAGAGATTACATGCATTTCTATCGACTTTATCACTCTAAGATAGTTGATATTGAAAAGGTGGCACTCAGCTCCAGCCTCCGATCACTAAAATCAAAGTGCACTATTGAGTCTAGAGCCAAAAAGAGATCATCCATAAATCTCATTAGGACACTTGTCAAATTATACTTGCTAAGTCACACAATGTGAATTACAAGATACATTTTAAGAGTCCTTCGCATTATCCTTGTGATTTTGCCAGAACATCAGAGTGAATTCATTCACAATGAAGATGGAAATCCTGCTTGAGCCAACATCAAACAAGCTCATGGTAGGTAACTTGTGCGATTCTTTATGAATCAAACTTGTGACAACTGGAAAGAAACGATGGTGCGATTCTATAAGAATCAAACTTGTTCCAGGAAATGGATCAACGGTTGTTAGTGAATTTTTGAAATGATAAACACTCTCGGTGTGTCACAAAAACAATTTTGTAAGTGATACACCGATTGATTTTCAAATCAATTTTCTATATCAATCGGTGAGATAGTAACTCACTGGTTCACTCTTATCGTGCTGTCTGCTTTGAGACGTTCCGATAATGAGAACATGCTGAGTACGATGAATCTAATACTTATGTGTTAGAAAGATTCAATACTTCAGCTGGAAATCCTGTCAAGAAGATTCTTCTTAAATTGAATCTATCTGATCACAGGTCGATCCTCACGGATCCGATGGTTTCTCCAACCAAACCTGGACGAATGACAAAGCCATATTCGTCCCCCTGCTTTATTGCTAACTGTTTTATGCAGGCTATGTAAAATGGTGGTGGAGGTTCCTGATTCCAGCTGGCTCACAAGATCCATAACCACATGCTCATACCCGACCGACAAACATAAAGTCATCATGAAAGCTCAAGTACATGTTTCAAGACTTCCGCTACTCTGATACCACACATCTTTCTAGAAGTGTCAAAGTGTTAAAGTTAAAGAATTTCAAGAAAGATGCAACATTAAAGCTTTTCAAGAATGGTATGAGCATGTCGGTCCAGAAGTCGCAAGTCCACAAGGTGGCAAAGTTACAAGATGGCATAGAGATTGTGCTTGGTTGATGATCTCAAGATGCTCAAGATCACAATGTCAAATACAAGTTCAAGGAACAAGCTCAATCCAAGAAGTCAATGATCACTACAACATATTCACAAGAGAAAGTCAAGAGTGCGAGCTAAAGACTAAAGATAAAGCATAGTATGCTAGGTTTAAAGTTTTTAAATTGGAGTGACCTCCCTTAGGGGGAGATTGTTAGAAACACGAAAAGTGTCGGTCACTTCCAAGTTGTAATAAGTCTTAGCTCGTAGTTAGTATCATGATTAGATTAGTAATCTAGTCCGGCCCAAGGCCCATGGGAGGCCCAATTCAGCCCATGGCCGGCCTCCATAGAACTATATAAGTCCCTCTCCTAGTCTTGGAGAGGGTTGGTTGTTCCATTTTTCCATTTACTTCATTTATACAATTCATCCATTTTCATCCAATCTCTCTCTAACATCACAACCCACATCTCACTCTTGTTCTTGGTTTGATCTTAAGATTACTAGCATTCTTCACTTTGGTTTTGGTAACATGCTGCGACATGTTACTACTGACGCTTTTCGATGGTTGTTCTTTCAATCGTGAGTACGGATGACATTACGTTCTTCTTTTGGTTCGTAATGTCTTCATATAGATTTCTCCTGAGCATGTTTGTTTCACTGTTATTCTGACTATATGGTTCTTTATACTCCATTTCGCTTTCAAACAATAAGATTATGTTAGAGTCTTTACGGTATTTTACAATCCCTTTTGGGTATTACGATGTTCTCGTTTGAGTAACATACTTTATATTAATGTCGAATTATGAAAACCTTTTGAAGTATATCTTGATGGTGTGTGGAGAAAACTATTTTATTTAGATAATATTTATGAATAAGATATGATAATATTTTTTTATATGCTTGTTTTTGATAAATTTTATAATTATAAAAAGGATGTTTAAAGTAATTTTTTTGGGTAAGATGCGATACACTGTTAAATGACTGTCTCTGGATTTTATGACAACCATGATTAAAATGAATTTTATAAAGATTATATTTAAGAACCACGTTTGATATCTTTCAGAATATTTTATTACTATATTATGAATACGGCGTATAGGGGTCTCATGGATACGACGTATTGGTCTTTATGTCTTCATCGTTGAGCAAAATATTATATACGGCGTATCATTGATGTGGATACGATGTATTCTTTAAAGTCAGACAATGGTCTTTTAATTCGTCAAAGTCTTAGATACGTCATATAGGTCTAGAATAATACGGCATTTTTGCTGTCAGATCAATAGACTTTCTCGAACTCTTTGTTTATGTGGAAAACAAGAAGGGGGGTTTGATTAGTTTTCTAATTAAGAGTCTCCTTTTTTTAAATTTCTTTTTCTTATTTTAGATCTCAAAGTGAACGAATAAACATAATTAATAAACACATGATATGATATGATAAGTAAAGGATATGTGACACAGTATTTATAGTGGTTCAGCTACAAGGTCACCTACCTTTCCCTACTCTACTCCCCGAGTCACCTACTTGAGAGTTCAAATACACTATTTACCAATACTCCTTTTTGACCGGCGGAGAAGCCTCACAACGTCGCTTACCCTTTTATCTGGTGCTAAGCTAAACACCAGGTTTTATACAGAAGAACCATGTCCCCACACAAGCTTACACCCTATTATGATACAAATATAGATATCAAGTTCCAACAATATGGAACATAATATGTTCATGCGCTTGCCCTCTATTAGGTGCCAAACACCGACACAATTTACAACTTACACCAAACTCTTATAAGCAACACTTAGTCATATGACTTTCATCTATTTGATTATAATAAATGTGAAGAGATATCTTGAGATCAGTAGCTTGATCCATAAGTGATGGGATACCCTTGCTCTAAGAGAGTCGAAGAACTTGATCCTCAAAGGGCATACTCAGTAGAACTTCTTTTATTAATAAATCTACAAAATACTAAAATGAAATAATCATGATAGAAGATCAGTGATTAGCTGAATATTTAAAGAGAGAAGTTATGTGAATGAATGCCTAAACCAAAAGAAATTAGTTGGTATTTATAGGCATGAAGGTTACTATAGCCCGGTTCTGCCGGTACCATTGGCGAATGGAACCGGCAGCCAAAATCAATGGCACCGGCCTACAGTAACCAAATCCGAATTTTAAATTACAAAATCTTAGAAGATCATAGGTAATCTTGCTAGATTGTTTCTAGATTTGGTAAGAAAGAGGTCTTTTATTAGTTTTAAAATATTTAAAGGTTTTTGTAAGTATTCTCTAATAAAGTGGTTAAAATGTGAAAGGTATTTTACTCTAAGAATATATTTAAGTCGAGGGTTTGTTTATGAGAGAAGCGGGGTTAGAAAACTATTGGTTTAGAACTTATGACTTTTGTTGTTTTGATAAGTTTATGTTTTTTTATTAATCAAAACAAAGAAAGATCGTAAAATATAAATAAACATTTTTACGGTTTATTTGTATTAACAATCTCCCCCTTTTTGTTGATGACAAAACATAAACTTATGAAGTAAAAAAGCAACAAAATTTACAAGTTCTAAATTGGACTTTTTACTTCCTTCTCCCCCTTTTTGTCGAAACAAAAAGAGCGTCAAAGAAAAACTAACTTAAGATGGTGAACCAAAGAAAAAAATAGGTATGCTTTTAAGAGAGACAAGATGTATGCTCCCCCTTGACAAATGCTCTCCTTAGAACCGATTGTCAAGTTTTCATGGTCGGGGTAGCTACAAGAAAACATGTTAGTCATAGGTACAAATGATAAATAATTGACTTATTAGTTGGTCAATCTCAATGCTCCCCCTTGACGAATGCTCCCTAAGATGGATTTGTTAAGCAATTATAAGACCAACATTAAATGTTTTATAAAAATGAGCAAGATATCATTGCAAGAGATCAAAAGATGTTAAAATAATTCTGGAAGACCGGTTCTGCCGATGCTGTTCAGTTAACAGAACCGGCTTATAGTCGGAACAACACCGACTGACCTGTGCAGAATCAGTAGTACTCAACTATTTGGCGGCAAGCAATTCTATTCAAATTTTAACATACTAAAATTTGATATCCAAGAGCGGATCATATAAAGTAGACATCAAACTAATCATTGTTTGAATAGGATTTTATGATGCGACAAACGAGAATCACTACAACACAAAGCCTTGACTATTACAAATCATAAAGTAAAACAAATTGACCTATGTCAACTAAAACTAAAATCATGATTGGTAAACTATCTAAGGCTACTTGATCTTAGTTATTATCTTAAGGTAATTTGCTTGAGAGGTGGTTCAATCGTTCTAAGATGTGATGAAGCATGAACCTAGTTTCGTTTTGGAAATTATTAATGATGGTCTTGGTCATTTGGCAATGAGGACATGTGTGTTTGTGTCCCCTAAGGGGTTGTTCTAGCCATTGGGTTTGGTCTATAGGTCTAAATGTGCTTGGAAGGGGAAATGATAGGTCAAATGTGGTTGTTTGGGATGAGGTGGTTATGGGACAAAATGGTGGTGGTATTTAAATGTGGTTGATGGATGTGGGAGGTATGAGGCTATTTTCCATATTTTGTGCATTTTGGATAGCCTCTTGGATATTTTGGTGAAAGGTTTGAAGGTTGTTGAGTTCTTGTTGAATGTTTTTCCTTTCTATGAATGGATCGGGTTGAGCGTTGGTCCTATTGCTAGATAGGTTGATGGGTCAAAAAGTTGGTTCTTGTAGTGTAGTTTGTGGGAGAGTTTGAGGTAGGTTTTGTAAGATATATTGAGGGAATGGGTTGGTAGTTCTTGGAGGTGCAACATTTGTATAGGAGAGGTAAGGATGAGGCTCTATAGGAGTGTTTGGAGGAGTAGAAAAAGTGAGGGCTCTAGGAGCCAATGGAGTTGCAAAAGGTTCAACCTTAGGTGTTTGGTTTGAGGTCGATGGTGGCATGATGAGTGCTAAAGTGGTATCAATGGTAGTGTTGGGATTAAGTTGTGAATGATCGGGGGAGGTTTCATTAGAGGATAGGTCAATGTAGTCAATTTTGGATAATTTTCTTGGAGGATTTTGAGTTGAAGAACAAGCACTTGATGCCATAGACTTTTTTTTGAAATTGCAAGAGATGTTTGCAGGTATTGATGTGTGAAGATGATGGGAGATTAAGTCCTAATTTATAATGAAAATACATGCATAAGCATTTAATGCTTAAACCACTAGAAAAGGCTTAAACAAAATCATTAGGTTGCAAAGAAGGTCAAACAAGGCAAAGCCAACTACCTAGCAGTAATGAGACACTCCTATTAAGCATATTTAGAGGCTTGGTTTAAAAAGTGGTGTCCTCAAAACGAGAAACCACCTTCTGTAGAACCGGGTGGTCGGTGCCATTGAGCCAATGGAACCGCCTTGCTGCAAATAGCACCGGCTGGTGCAGGGCACAAACATTAGAATTTGATTTTTCTTAAAAATTCTTAGAAGTCTAAGGCGTAGTCTACAGGAGGTTTTATCACTTAAAAAGGTTCAAATAGTGTCCAAATTTCTACAAAACATGCTTATGCCAAAAACTCCTTAAAAGAATTGTTAAAAGGAGAATTTTCGCCAAACTAGTTCCTAGATGTCACAAGCTAATGTTAGTAGAGGGTATAACTTGCGTTCTACTGGTTCTAGATAAGTTCAACTATTACAGGGGGAGAAGAAATACATGGATCATAATGTCTTGATAGAACCAAACGCCCCTCCATACAATTGGAGAGGGATAAAAAGTTACACAACACATTATCCAAGTTAACTAGCATACCACACATAATCTAACAAGTTTTAAACATACCTATAAATTGTTTTAATGACACACCATGATATTTTCCCGAGTAGCAAACTCTATTTCGTATTGCAAAGGTAGTGGAAGAGGCACTTGAACAAGCCCTTTGTTTATTTGAATTCCGAGGATTCTCCTCCTTCAATAGGCGGAAGTTGGTTCATGTAGTCAATAGGGTTAAGAGTGTAGTTACCCACGGGATCATTTTCCATTCCTTGGTTTGGAGGAGGTGAGTCGGATGAGGAGGAACTTGAGGGGGTAGGAGTTGGGGTGAGGATCACAATGTCTTGAAAGTGATGAGATAGGTCATTCGAAAGTGTACACACACACCATCACAAGGAATTTTAAGAATTTAAGCAAAGTTTTCGAGAGTGAGAGTGGTTTTGACATTGTCGATGACGAAAGCAATGGAGAGAGTTCCATTGAGGTTTCGAATGAAGCGAACACTTTTGTAAAATTGAAGAACGAAGACGGGGCAAATTTGTTCATTAATGTCGAGAAGACAATCAAAACCAATTGCCGCAAAGATGTTGCGAAGATTTGGTTCGTCATCGAGGAAGTTAGGAAGGACGACCCGTCCTTCGTGAAAGAGTCGATTTACGAGAGACTTGTAAACCTCCCTTTCTTCGCCGGTAAAGCCTCCGGTACGATGATACATGGGGATGTAGTAGGCGGTGTCATGATGATCAACGTCGGTTGATTTCGGCATGATGCACCTAAAATAAAAAGAAATAAGAAAAGACATGATTGCTTCCAAATGCCTAAAGTTTTTCCGAAATGATTAGTTTTATCTTAGTTTTTACGGTGATTAACAATGAAATTCCTTTTATCATCACCCCCTTTTTTTGAAATGTGTTTTTGATTTTATAAAAGAATGTGCATGGGTGTATTCCTTAACTAGGATCAAGATGCAATTTGGTAACTAAGATTACTTAAGACTAATTACTTTGTGAAAAGAATTAGGGTGATTTGGTCTTAAGGAATTTTAATCCCTAAAATTTGATTCTTGTAAGTAATTATAAACTAAGAGTTGATTATAGAAAATATGTATGAATTAAAACTTACAATTGGGAGTTTAGAGATGTGAAACAGGGTGAAACTTTGCAAGATTCGTCAATGGAGATTTCTTGGGGTGTGTGAGTTTCAAACAGTGAGAAGATGAGAAGAAGACGTTCAGTTATGTTAGTTCCCCGGTTCTGCCAGTGCTATTCGGAGAACAGAACCGGCTTGGTTTTACAATGGCACCGGCCAGGGCTTGTTTTAAAAATAAAAATATATTTATTTTATATTTATTTTTATTTTTTTGTGTTTATAGTGTTATTGTTATTATTAGATTTTTTTGTGCAAGTGTAATATGGCCTCCTTATTTTTTTTAATTTTTTTCTATAGAAACATAAAGTAATAAATGTAACAAAAGAAATAATGAAAGATTATATATACATTGATTCAACCCATAATGCGATACATAGAATAGGGAATACAATAGTAATATAAAAAGCTAGAATAAAGAACACATCTCCATGCGAAAACTTGATCATAGGATATATGAGCATTACGAGAGAGATGATAATTGTGATCAAGACGGATTTCCTAGATTTCTTCCATGAGGTAACTGGTGATAGCTTAAGAGAGGGAAATGAGAAGAGGTTTGACTTGTTTGAAAGTTTTTGAATTGAAGGATAAATGAAAGAGGAGAGAGATGTGTGATTTTATATAGAGTAGAAGCGGTGATGGGTTGTGGGGAGGTGTGAAGGAGGTTTTGAATTTTGAATGAGTTTTAACACCCAAAATTTTACGCCAAGACATCATATCGTAGATAAGGCGGGGATTCGAAAATAGAGAGTGTTGAACTCGGGAAATGATGTGACGAGAATATTTTAATTATTTAACAGAGTATATATGAATTATTCATAGTACAATTTTATATAGCGAGAGTAGAAGGAAGAGGTAGTGTGCCTTATTAAAAGTAGAAAATTTCGAACAGGAGCAATTGATTATTAAGGAAGCTTTTACGGTTTTATAAATATATATAATTTAAATTTTTTTATTTATATAGATTTGTTCTAAGAGGATAATATTGTATTTAAGATTGAATTTATAAGATATTATAAAAGTTTATTTGAACTCTTGTTTTTTTTTTGAAAATTTCATAGGATACTGGTTTTAGGTTTTTGTTAAGTCAAAAGGAAATTTATAAGTTTTTTTAAAAAAATTTAAGTCCAATTTTTTTTTGTTAAAAGATAGGTGAGCTCATAATAGATAGAAGCCCAAACCAAAGAGTGTTCAGATCCGCGGTTCTGTTGACTTACCTCAGCCGGTGTTGTTGGTTGATGGCAGCGGCGGAACCGGCTTGTTGGGCTAGCCCGAAACAACCTCCTCTCTTTTGCAAATTTTTCCTACGCCGAGCTTTTTAAGAAAACATATAATGGAAGAATGTGTATATGCCTTATGTTTTTTTTGAAAAAAAACATTCGATTGAATATTTGAAGATTTTTTAAATACAGTTTAGTTGAAAAATCTTCGGTAACCTGCTTTGATACCAATTGTGAAATACTAGAAGGGGAGGTTGAATAGTTTTCCAATTAAGAGTCTCCTTTTTTTAATTTCTTTTTCTTATTTTAGATCTCAAAGTAAACGAATAAACATAATTAATAAACACATGATATGATATGACAAGTAAAGGATATGTGACACAGTATTTATAGTGGTTCGGCTATAAGGTCACCTACCTTGCTCTACTCCACTCCCCGAGTCACCTACTCGAGAGTTCGAATACACTATTCACCAATACTCCTTTTTGACCGGCGGAGAAGCCTCACAACGCCGCTTACCCTTTTATCTGGTGCTAAGCTAAACACCAGGTTCTATACAGAAGAACCATGTCCCCACACAAGCTTACACCCTATTATGATACAGAGATAGATATCAAGTTCCAACAATATGGAACATAATATGTTTATGTGCTTGCCCTCTATTAGGTGCCAAACACCGACACCATTTACAACTTACACCAAACTCTTATAAGCAACACTTAGTCATATGACTTTCATCTATTTGATTACAATGAATGTGAAGTGATATCTTGAGATCGGTAGCTTGATCCATGAGTGATGGGATACCCTTGCTCTAAGAGAGTCGAAGAACTTGATCCTCAAAGGGCATACTCGGTAGAACTTCTTTTATTAATAAATCTACAAAACACTAAAATGAAATAATCATGATAGAAGATCAATGATTAGCTGAATATTTAGAGAGAGAAGTTATGTGAATAAATGCCTAAACCAAAAGAAATGAGTTGGTATTTATAGGCATGAAGGTTACTGTAGCCCGGTTCTGCCGGTGCCATTGGCGAATAGAACCGGCAGCCAAAATCAATGGCATCGGCCTACAGTAACCAAATCCGAATTTTAAATTAAAAAATCTTAGAAGATCATAGGTAATCTTGCTAGATTGTTTTCAGATTTGGTAAGAAAGAGGTCTTTTATTAGTTTTAAAATATTTAAAAGTTTTTGTAAGTATTCTCTAATAAAGTGGTTAAAATGTGAAAGGTATTTTTATTCTAAGAATATATTTAAGTGGAGAGTTTGTTTATGAGAGAAGCGGGGTTAGAAAACTATTGGTTTAGAACTTATGACTTTTGTTGTTTTGATAAGTTTATGTTTTGATATTAATCAAAACAAAGAAAGATCGTAAAATATAAATAAACGTTTTTACGGTTTATCTGTATTAACAGTTTATGCTCCAAAATGCGTGCCTTTTAGCATAACTTCACCAAGTACTCCATAATTACTGCAATTCTCAAATACAAACGATTACGTAATAATTCTTTGCAATAATTATACAAAATGGGTTAATTACATGGGATAAATGATGCTATAAAATAGACGTTATTTGATGTCATCACCTGCCCCCTTCTTTTTTGCCTTATGGACTGGCATCCTTCACGGATATTCAAGCGGCGTTCCGCTATAGATCTTGGAACGCCTGTCATGTCTGCTGGCTTCCAAGCAAATATGTCCAAGTTGTCTTTGAGCAGGTTGTAGAGCTCCATCTTTTCTTTTTCTGATAGGCTTCCGCCTATCGTGATGGTTTACTCCGAATACTCTGGGTGAATCACCACTTTGACTCCTTCCATGACCGTTGGTTCTTTGGGCGGAGATCCGTTTGGTGCTTCTACTACCATTCTGCATTTCGCCGGTATTACAATATTGCTGTGGAGTGTCACTATTCCTTCCTCTATCGGGAATTTGAGCATCCTGTGGGCCATGGACGGAACTGCTTGGACTTTTCTGAGACCAGGACGGCCAATGATGTTGTTGTACGATGATGGAGATCTAACTACCATGAAGTTCATCAGGGCACTTGTGAAGTGCTCCCTCTCCCCTAGGGACACCATTAGTGATATTTGTCCTAACAGCCAAGATATCTCGTCGTTAAACCCTAAAAGTAGGTTTGTAGCTGGTACCATTTGACTTTTTACTTTCGGGTGGAGTTTGTTGAAGCAATGCTCGTATAACACTTCTGAGGCCGATCCTCCATCTACATACATGCGGTGGATAAGATGCCCCTCCACCTTAACTTTGATTACAATTGGGTTTTCTTGTCTGCCGCTGCTTGCGAGGGGTGGGAAAGAGATTTCGTGGCCCGTAGAGAAACTATGGGTGGTCCTTTGCCTGGTTATTCGTTGTCATGGTTGGACCATGAAGATCATTGTAACTTTTTATTTGTTGGGAGTTACCCCCTTCTTAGTGGCCTTTGCGTGTTCTCTTCGCTTACCCCCTGCTTTATTTCTTTAATCAGGTGTGATCATTGTCCTGATTTGACGGCCTCCTCTATTTGCCTTCTTAGATGGATGCATTCATTCGTGCTATGACCTTTGTCCTCGTGGAATTCGCAGAACTTGTTCTTATTTTGATTTTCTGTCGGTCCGATCATTGGTGGCGGTGCTTTGAACTTTACTGTCTCTATTGCCAGAATTTCTTTTGGAGTTTTTGTGAGAGGTGTGAACCTGTCTTGTCGCCTACTCGATTTGTGTTGGCTTTTGAAATCTAGCCTTTTGTCGAAGTTTGGCATGTGGTTTGTTTCGTTATGTCTCCATGCGGGCTGTATTTTCTTCCTTAACTGATTGGCTGCGGCTACCTACCCTTAGAAAGGATGTTGTCACGCTCATCATTTCACCTACAAACTTAGGGATGTTGTCATTTAGCTTTTTGATCAAATCTGTGTTAGTGATACTGTGCATGAACCTAGATATTCTCATGCATTTTGGTGCCCCATTGACGTGCATGCTTTCTGCTTTGAACCTTTCCATGAAAGCTTATGTTGACTCTCCATCCCTCTACTTAATGTGATGAATCTCCACGGGGTCTTTAATGTATCGAACCAGACCCTAGCTGAGCCGATGAGTATTGAGTTGAACATGTGACACCAGGTAGGCATTGCCCATCGCTCTATTTTTGCCGCTACATGAAAAATTTTCAAGTGGTCCTCCGGATCTCTTGTCCCGTCATATGTTTTGACGTTGGTTGGCATGCGGGTCCTTTTTTGGGACTTCGAAGTACTGGATCCTCGCTATGAATAGATCGGTTTCCTCGCACAGCTAAGGTTGGGACAGGTCATCTTCATCGTTTGATTTGCATTTCTTCGGCTTGGACTTCCAGTGTCTGCCCTGATCATTCTCGTCTCTGAGTGGTAAGTCTCGTCGGTCCGAGTGGGCTGCCTGTGGCTCGCCCGGTTGGCGGCGTCCCATTCTTCTTCAATTTCTCTATGACGTTCATTGGATCATGCGACGTAGCTTCGAATGAGATCTCTTGAGTCTTTCTTTCTGCGATTTACGTCTTCTGTCGACCTGCTCGAGCTGGCACTCCTCCTTTCATTCGCATGCCTATATTGTGGTGCGACCTCTGGCCCCAGTCGTGAGTGTATGCTTCTTTTTCACTCCCTCAATCGTGTGAAGACATTTATGTCTCTATGGCCTAGCCTAGTGAACACTGTGTTGCTCACCGGGCTTCTTTGGCGGGTCGGTTTATCTCCTTCACATATTAGCCTGGAGAATACACTCGTGCTCTGCGAGGGACGTGTGCCCCTTGACACAGTGACAGGGCTTGGTTTTCTCTTTTTAGGTCTCCTCTTTCTGTCGCACGATTCTGACTCTGAAAGTTGGGTTTGCAAGTTTCGATGTGAGCTTTCACCGTAAGTTAGGCGTGTTTGCACACCTTGAAGCTTTTCTTGGTGAACTTTTTCCACCATGATTGATAGGATTTGATTGTAATGTTTTTCATAGATTTCTCAAAGTTTATCCGCGGGGAGGTACCCAGGATTGTCGTCAAGTGTTTGCTTGCTCCCCTTGCCGATCGTGTTTCGGATTGCAGAATTAGCTGGTGTTTGAGTTTGATTTTCTGGTTGGCTTATTTTTTAGGTGAGATTTTGGGACGTTGTTGTGTTGGGTCCCACGGATGGCGCCAACTTGTTAGTACAAAATGGTGTATTAGGTTTAAGGGTAAACAATGTACTTACAATGGATTCCAAAGCGGGTATTTGTTCCAAGTGAAAGTGTTTGATCTCCTGCTAAGAAAAGAGACACCGTTAGCCTTACCGCGGGAGGGGGTCCTGCGGTTAGACTCCAGTGTGAGAGTAAGTATTGGCTATATGTGGTATATGTGTAGTAGCTAGCGGAAATCATACCATTAGAAGTGTTTCGATAACGTCTTATATAGGCGAGTGTCATTGTCTGGTGTGTGGGTCACGGGGCGAGCTTCACCCTATTATCCAGTGGATAATAGGGTTGTTGATGTGAGCGCAACGTCGGTGATACCGACACCATTTGTAGCATAGCTGCTTAGGTTATCGTTATCATCGTTTGTTATCCCTTTTTGGAACGTTGACGATCTCCCCCAACTCCATATGTTCTGTCTCCTACTCCTTTTTGTCTAGTCATGGGTGGCCATCTGTCGTGGAGTGGCACGTGGTTGTGCGCGGATTATGTTCCTTGCGGAACTGCGCAGCTTATGCTCCTTGCGACCGTGTACGGATTATGCTCTTTGCGGAGCGGCTGGCTTTGGGCCATTTTTAGGTCCTCCTGAGTGTTGGGCTTGGGCCAGTTGTTTATTGTATGGTCCGGGCTCGCGGCCCGGATGATACTATACGTCATCAACCAACAACCTATTTAAACATTACTAAACATTATTAAAAAAAATCAAAAAAACACATTTTTAGTAAAACAAAATTAACAAAATATACACAAATCTTATCTACTTCTTCTTCTTCACCACACACGGCTTCTTCTTCATAAAAACATACACATACACACACACTCACACACACTGCACATACACACACTCTCTCACACACACAACCCATTTTTATAAATCAAATAATATAAAAGAAAAGAAAAAGTAACGGATACATTTTTTGTCTTCTTCTAACTCGTTTCCACGGCGAGATACGGAAAAAATCCAAACGGAAAGCACTTTTGGTATGGTGGCGAGGTGCCACGTCGAAAACGGCGAGCCCCATCGCCACCATACCATATTCTCTAACCATTTACTCCGTATTAACACTCTGTTCTAGAGTTTATTTTTTGTAGTGAAAGGGAAAGGTTTGGGATGATAATAAAAAAAAATTATGTTCCTTAGATTTTTTAGGAGAGAAAATGAGAGTAAAGGATAGTAAATTACACCAAATTTACTCTCCTAATCTTCTTCCCAAATTAGGATGAAATGGAGTGAAAAAAAATTTAAAGCTATTTTTTGCTTACATCCTCCTCTTTTCTTTCCAACTCGGGAACGCAAGATAAAAAATATGTTGTTCCCACTTACTTAGTGAACAATAACTACAAAGTTATCATTAACTAACTCATGGCTAGCAAGTAAAGAAAACAATTTGTTCTTTGAAAAGATTTGTGTACGTAAATATAGCTAGTAAGTTAAAGACACCAAAATAACTTTTTAACGTTTAACTCTTTTTATTAAGAATTATACCCCATTGTATGCGGAGCTACAATGGGGATTGAATGACAATGTGTGTGTGTGATCTCCTCACTAATAACTTTCAATAAACCTAAAGTGTTATGCAAATTTAACTACTATGTTAACCAACTGAGCTTGCTCAGGGACTTAGTGAGTCTATTGCCACAATTCACTTAAGCTATCACCTTCTTCTTTGGTTTAGGCTTCATTCACTGAGTACTGCCTTACTAAATGCTAGAGTCTTTCTTGTAGACTCAGGATGCGCATCTTGAAGGTAACTCACTGAGCGACTATTTACTCAGTGACCTTGAATTGTTAAAGGATATTTACACTTAGGTTATTTTGTATTCAAATCCTAAGTGAGGAATCAGTGGGCAATGACATTTGGCCCAACAATCTCCCCCTATTTGGATATAAATATAGCCTAAGTGTTTATCAGTATGAGTGAGTAAATACAGCTTTTTCTCACACTGATTTATAGAAAGTCGTTTAAGGATACTGAGTTCAACCAAAAGATACTTCATTAAATTATTACAAGGCCTTATTATCTATTACAAAATATAACAAAAATTACATCATAAGTACTTAGTTCATCTCATATCCACGGGCTTCCAACTTGACTTTCTTTGACTTGAGCTTCTCTTGATCAGGATGTTCAGCAATGAGTTTCTTTAGTTTTATGCTGAACCTTGCATTTTTAGGTGACTTGCCCATAGAGGCAGCTACAAGATATGACACGAGAGCTTCCATCCTAACTTTGTCAATGTCACTCCATCTTTGAAATGCTTGGTCACCGAATTCATCAGTGAAGAAGATCCCATACTCATGATCTTCGATGACCATGTTGTTGACAAACAAAATATTTTTAGGGAGGGCTCGATTGCATTCCAATCTAGGAATTTTTATTTCAGGCTCAAATTCTATGTGTTTCCTCTTCTTTCTTGAGGATTTAGACGAGGCTTGTTCAGGAGTTAGAAGTAGGAGAAGGAGTTATAACTGATTCCTAGTTCCTTAGGTATTTTTCTTTTCCTATCGATAATTTGGCTTAGTGAATTCATCAAGTCTTGTACAACTGCATTTTTCTTTTTGGGAATGATTTCCCCCAGTTTATCCAATTCAGAGATACCAAACTCACCAAAGGCAAAAGGTTTATGGACATCAAAGTTTCTATCATCAATACCTCTAAAGACTGTTATGACAATTGGCTTGGTTTTTGGATGAATTTTGATATCAGTGATAGTATCAGGTTTCAGTCTGTTGCTGATGGTCCACATGTAGTTTTTAAACTTGTGCTTCCTGAGTTCAAGAGATTTTCTTACCTTCTTAGTGTGTTGTCTCTTGAGGACCTCATGCTCAGCATCATGAGCTTTCTTAAACTTATCACCAGCCTTAGTAGTAATTGCCTCTTTTAGATGAATCCCAAGCTTCTTGGCTTCTTCCTGAACTACCTTAATCACCTTAGGCTTGCTTATTGAAAATAGTTTGTCTTCTTCCTTAGCTTTCTTGATTTGCTCTTCCTTATCCATGTGTGCCTAAAGTTTTTCAGCAGTGAGATAGTACACCTCTCTATTTATTGTATAAGGAATAAGAGCATCAGGATCAGGACGAATAATAAATGAGGCTTTAACCACCTTTCTTTGATCCTCAACTTGCTTATCGGTGGCAATACATTTGCCTTATTTTTGTGGTTAGATAAACCAATGAACTCAATGTTGGCATTAGTTGAGTGCCTAGGTTCCTCAGACTTTTCTTGCTTGTTTGCATCAGTCTCCCCCTCAGTATGAGATGGAGGATCTTCAGTAGCAGTGTTGGTATCATTCTCCCCCTCAACATTTGTTAGAATGTAAGTAAGAGCAAGTGTCGAAGTGACACTGCCTGAGGATTGGCCTTTAAAGACTTCATACATCTCAGTCATCATCGTCTTGATAGAGTGTGTGTCTTCTTAAAGAGAGGACATGCTAGATTGGATGTGGTTTTGAGCCCGTTCAAGACCTGAAAGTCTAGAGCCAAGATTCCATGCCATAATGGTAGAAGATTTGCCCCAAGCAGCTAGCTTTTCATCTTGTTTGAGAGCATGAGCCTGAAGAGCATTCACAGAAGACTGAAGATTAGAATAGTTGAAGCCTTTGACTAAGGATAAAACATCAGTTATATCTATGGATTTCTTTGAGAAGCTCGGTGATGATATTAAGGCCTTTGTAGAGATCACTAATAGTAGTGCTGCTTTTGTCAAGAGAACTCATGAAGGCTTCTACGAGCTTGTCAGTCTGATCTCTATGAGCAATTTTTTCATCATAGTAATCATCAATGGATGCTTTGAGGTTGGCATAGTTGACTGCGGCCTCTTGATGCTTTTCCCGGCTATCCTCGGTTGTTCTTGTACAATAACTAGTTGATTCTTTCCTAGATACTTTAACCAGTTGGCGTTTAGTGGAGTGGGAGAGTGTTGTCATATTTCTTGAGAATGTCATCACAGGAGGAATCAGTGTCTGAAGCTTCAGTGGATAGAGCATGAGATGATTAAGGCTTGTCTGCTTGAGGTGAAGAAGACTGATGTTGTATGTTAGCAGCCTGAGAATCTTCATCCATCTCTTCACCAGCTCCCAAGATATCCTCCTCACTTTATTGAGCTTTATCATCAGATAAGAGAAATGCTCTCAGATCTGCATATGTAGATAAGACTAGAGGTTAGGTATCCAGCTCCCCTTCATGCGAAGGCTTACCTTTGTTTTCGGTCATGGGACTGGTACCATTTATCTAGTAGACTGGGTTGGTCCAACCTTGGTACTTAGCACTAGTGACCGAGGGATCAGCAACTGTGGGGTTGATTGGTTCCATATCAGCGGTTGGTTGTTTACCCCTAAGGTCTTTGTACCTACAGTGACCGTTCTAGACTCGACGTAGTTCTTATATGTGCCTTCTTCAAAGTCATGGATGTTATAAGTCCCTGTCAGACGGGTTGACATGTTTCCCATTGTGTTTTTAGGTTGAGTTGAAGTGAACCTCTGGCAAAGGTTGTGATTTACGTGTTACCCTCATCGAGTGTTGGAATGGGCTATCCAGTAATAGCGGTTGTATGTTTACATATCTAGATCTGGGGGATCCTGGTACGGTGCCCGAAGGAGACTGGTGGGATTCGCTCAGAACTCGTTGGCTTGGGTGGTCTTACCTTGGTCTTGTGGGTTAGATTTTTGGACTTAGGTTTTTGTCTCTTCTTAGAGAGTGCTCCAGAAGCCCTAGGGCCTTGTGGACTTGGCGTAGGTTAGAGTACATGTATGAGATTTCCCTTTCTTTGGCTTTGCAAACAAAGGAAGTGGAGACACTGAATCCCTTCGATTGTTTATAGCAATCATATGGGCCGTCAATTCAATGGAAGTAACTTTGGATGGGTCTTTTGTAAAAATAAGAGTTCCTTAGGGATGCCAGTAAAACCAAAATTTCATCCTGAGTGTTAGTCGAACCCAGTAACTCTTGTAAAGCCACATGAGATAATCTAGGGTATGAAATGTATTGCAGCCTAGATTATTCAAAATAGCTTGGATACGTGGATCATTGTAAATGATCTCCCTATGTCAACCTCAGTCCCAATGATGAGACAGTAGGCTAAGAGCTGCTAAATGGAATTTACTTGCTCAGTGGAGGAGTAGTTCCTGCCAAGAACCTGAATCACAAAAATGAACAGAATTCTCTAAGCCACAGGAAAGGAGTTTTTTAGGACTATGGTTTTGTCCAAGTAACTCGGATTGATGGCAATTTTGCCCAATTCTTTTGTAACAGCCTCAGGTGTAAGATGAGCTACATATTTATGTTTTTATAATCAAGGCAGTAGATGAACACGAAGGTGTTAACGTCATGGTAAACTGGTCTTTGGATTATTAAACTATAAAACTTGATGAGGAATTCTTTGAGTGGGCGTTGCTCAGTCTCTTCAGTTGATGGAAAAGGATCATAGGCAAACAGTAGTGCTCCGAAAATCACTTGAGTAAGTTTTGATCTGACCGCTGAGGGACAGTTGTAAAAGCATTTGTTAAAAATGACCATTTAGCAAAAATTTCATTAAGGGCTTGTATGCAGCACATTTGGTGGGTAGTTAAGTTACCCACCCATTGTTAGGTCTGAAAAGTCATATTGTCACAGTCATGTTATTCCATTGCAGAACATACTTGATTGTTTGTCTTTCAGTCCATTTTAGATGATTTTGTGAAAAAAAAAAAAGGTTTTAATTGCAAAAATATAACACACCAGAGGGTCACCAAGTTATTTCAACCTTGATTTTTTTGCTGCCGTAAAATACGTGGATATGTTATAAAGGGACCATACCAAAAGATGGATATCTTTGTATTGAACCCGATTGACTAAACAAATGTTTGAAAGAAGTATTTGCAATAAACAACTTGTTAAGATATAAGCTTTTTACCCGAAAAATTGAAGAACACCAATACGTTTGCTTTGAGAGAGAATTTGAGCAGAGTTTATTTGCTCTAGAAATTTGTATGTGTGTTCTTGTTTGGTGAAAGGTATTTATAGGGGAGTGGAAAAGATTTCCACATAATTTTAAACTTTTCATTTTGAAAAGGTTAAAAATTTGTTGGTACTACATTTAATGCATTTTCCCACTAGTTGCATGATCCCGTTTTTCATGGAAACTGTTGCGCCGTTTCACTTTTACAGTGATGACGTATGAATAACGGTCAAAAGTGTTTTGATTAGACATTTTGGTAAGGATCAGGGTTTGTGGGAGTGTGCTTAATGCATGTGGGTTATTTAAGTGATATTGGAGATAGTGGGGACCCATTGGAATGTTTGGACTGATTTTAGAAATGGATTATGTGTTCCTTATTTATGTGTTCAGTCACGTATAGGACATTAAGTATCTAAAGGGATTGAGCATTAGTTACTTTATTTAATGTGTCCTTCAGTGTCATAGGATACATATGGGTTTCAGTGAGAAAAGAATATACACCATACTGAACATGATTGATCAAGGAGACTGATTAATCAATATTCAACATGCCTAATTCTACTTTTAGTCTGGTGAAGTAGTTCATTAAGGGTTTTAGTGAGAAGATATCGCTAGCTGATATTAAGTAGGGTTGATGTGGAATTCTATCTTCTCCTTTAAGGATGTGATCCCTGATAAAATGATATGTTATATCAATATGTTGGTTCTTGAGTGAAGTACTGGATTGTTGGATATTGCAATGGCACTGGTGTTGTCACAAAAGATAGGCACCATCTTGTAATGAATGTCATAGTCACTGAGTTGACTTTTTATCCATAGGATACTTGCATAACACCCAACAGCAACAACATATTCAGCTTCAGCTGATGGACTGCCACTGAATAATTGTTTCTTGCACTCCAACAAAACCATTCTGCTCCATGTATTTGATACAGGCACCTGAGGTGCTTTTTCTGTCATTTTACAAAAAGCATAGTATGAGTTGAATATCCTTTGAGATCAAAGCCTGAACATTTTAGATAGTACAGACCAAGGGTTGGAGTACCTTTCAAGTACCTAAGGATTCTTTTTACAGATGTTAGATGTGATTCCTTTGGATTGGACTGATATCTTGCACATAGGACTGTGGAGAATTGGATATCATGCCTTGTTTCAGTTAAGTACATCAGTGACCCAATCGTTCCCCTATATGAGGTCTCATTCACTGGCTTGCCAGCAAGATCAGGAAGTTGTTTGGTGGATTAACATAGGTGTTTTCACTGAGGAAACTATCAGATATTTCATTTTTCTTACAGTAATGTTCCTAGATGTAAGTTCTGACTCTATTTGAGATTCCTTTGTCATCCTGCTTGTTTGCAGTCAAGGAAGTTGTAAGTTCTCGCAATTCATATCATTTTAGATTTCTTTGTCATCAGTTCTCAAAACTGTTTAAATCAGTTTATAACTTGTTGAGCAAATTGTTGTCATCTTCATACAATTGAACAAGAATAACATATCAATTTTGTTTATAGATAAACAATTTGTTATCTATTCTTCCCTGATAAACTTATTTTGAATAAGGAAAGTAGATAGAGTCTCATACCATGCCTTTGGTGCTTGTTTTAGTCCATAAAGGGATTTGTCAAGCTTACCGACATAGTTAGGGAACTCTATACTTCATAAGCCTGGAGGTTGTTTAACATAATCTTCTTCTTTTCAGTTTTACCATTCAGGAAGCACTTTTGACGTCATTTGTAACTTGAAGTTCATATATGTGGCAAAATCAAGGAATATCCTGATGGCTTCCATCCTTGCCACTGGTGCAAAGGTTTCATCATAGTCAATTCCTTCTTCCTGGCTATAACCTTGTGCAACCAGTCTTGCTTTGTTTTTGGTAATTTATTACCATGTCTTCCTTTCTGGTTCCATGTATACCTCATTCGGAGTCTATGGTTGTTTTTTCATAAGGGAGAGGAACAAGAGTCTATAATTTATTTCTATAGAACTGATTCAGTTCTTCTTGCATGGAATCAACCCATCTTGGGTGACGTTCAAGTGCCTCAAATGAGAATATGGAGAGGTTAGAGAGGGAAGCATGAAGAAGATAGCAAGACACATTATAAACAGGAATAAATAAGAGCTTATAGGAGCAGGAGAGTAAGTAGCGGTGCGGACAAGATCACAAAGGCAAAGTTTCCGGACAACAAGGACCGGGTAGGTAGGTAAAACAGAAGGGGACGACGAGTAGAAAATCGACGCAAGGAGTACATGAATGTAGACGAGAGATAAAGAATAGTCGGGAGAAGGGAGAGGATAGGGAGATGAAGCTGTATAAATGCACGCTAAAAGTTACAGACAAAGAGCGCAGTCCGCTTTAAATGAGACTAAGAAGGGCTAACAGCAAGAGCAAAGGGAAGACGAGGATCGAGGAAGAGCAAGTCCCGAGGCCGATGTCGAGAAAGAGAAGAGTATAAGTAAATTCGGCGACCGTAGTAATGCAATCAGGCTAAATAAGGTCACCAAAGCATGAAAGAGTCCGAAGAGGGCGCGGGGGAAAGAACGAATCGAAAGACAGCAAGGTGTCAAAGAGGAAAAGCAGGAATGATGGAAAGGGTAAGAGAGGAAGTGGAAGAAAAGAAGCACAAAAGAGAAGGGTAATCGTAGTAAATAGCTAGGAAAAGTTAGAAGATAGAAAAAGGGTGTGGACTAAGAGAGTAAGTCGAGAGTTTAGATAGAAGAAGAAGGTACGGAGAGTAAGGAAGAAGGAGAAAAGGTAAGAGAGTAGGATGGGGCGGAGAGAGACGAAGACAGAAGGAGAGGGGATGAACCGCAGGGATTAAGCAGGAAGGTAGTAAAAAAAGAAAGACGCAGAAAAAGTAAAGGAAATAGGAAGAAAGAGAGAGGATAGAAAGTAGGGAAAGATAGTAGGGGGAGAAAAAAGTAAATACACCAGATTAGACGCAAGAGCGAGAGACAGGAAGAGTCTAGGAGATAGAAAAGTAGTGAAGGGTGAAAGGAGAAGGACGAGAGAAAAGTAGGATAGAGGAGCAACAAAAATAGACAAGAGAAGTGAAATAAGGAAGTAAGCGAAGAGAAAGGGAAAAGAAGAAAGAAAGGTATATAGAGACGAAACAGAGTTAAGAAGCAGATGGTAGAGGATTAGATGTAAGTAAAAGATGAGTGAAGAGTGACGGCGAGGTAGTCAGTTACATAAGTTGTGAGAAGCAGTAGAGAGGTAGATTGAAAAAAGGGAGTGGCCAGGAGTGTCGAAAGTAGATATCAGAAGGAGGAAATCAGTTCTAGGGACAACAGAAGCGATGAAGGTGAGAGGCAGGTCACGATACGAGCAGAAGGTAGCAACTGAAGCGAACTCGGAATCAGAGGATAAAAATGAAAGTGAATGGGAGACTATAAAGGCCAAGTTGGAGAAGTAGAGTAAACTCGAAGAGAAGGTAGTAGCGTGAGAGGAGACAATGAGTAGAAATGAAAGAAGAAGACGGACAGAGAGAGAAAAGGTAGCTATGTAAAGAGGAGCAGGAGAATGCGTAGGGAAGGAAAAAACTCCGAGATAGAAGGACGGACGAGAGAGGAGAGCGAAGGAAGAGGCAGGTTCAACAAGAGAAACTAGGAGAAAAAATAGGTAGTAAAGGAAGTATAGAGTAGGAAAATGAGAGGATATAGGACAATAGAAGATATAAAGAGGAAGTAAACAACCAAACGTAGCAAAGTGATGAAACAAAGTAACAAGAGAAAGTTCTAACAAAACAAGCAAGGGAGAGGAAAGAGGAGACCTAGGAAGCGAATGAGTCAAGAAACGTCCGACCGATTCAGAACGTCGCAGAACTAGAGTATTATCGCGATCAGGCCCGGAGAAGCGAGAAGAAATAAGAAGACGACGGCAGTATAGGGAGACCCGGGCAAGATAGCCGAAAGGCACAGATAGCTCACGTCAGGTGGAACGCTGAAAACTTCTGGCGCGAGTAGAGATGTTAGTGTTAGAGGGAAAACGAACGCGGTCAGGTACCGTATAAGTCAGATTTTAACGACGGGCGAAAAGAATCAAAAACCGCTAGAGACGAGCGGCGCGAGCACCTCCGAGACGTCATTACGTTTCCTGCGGCATATCCTTACTTCTCTCGAATAGTGCTCCTCTCATTGCTCTCTACCCGACTAACTTTTATCACTACAACAAGATTTTCATCTCACCTCTCCTCCCAACTTACATCCCACTCCGGGAAATCTCTCTACGCCTTCATCTTACCTTCTCTAACGAACGCTCCCTCCCGTCTCTCGCTCACGTACAATCTTCTCGTACGGAAACAACTTTCTTCGACTTTCCTCATTAACTCGCCTCCTAGCATCTCATCTCTAGCCGCTCTGTCCACTCGTACCCTCATTCCTCTTACTGCTCGATCCAACTGTTCCGCCCTTTGACTCCTCTCATTTCCGGGCCCTCTTTCCACTTCGCTCTACGTTCTCCCCGCTCCCTCCTTCTCCGCCTCTCCTCCCTTTCTCCTTCTGCCTCTATTCCCTCCACTCCGCCACTATCTTTTCTTTTTCTCGCTCTCCCCCCTCTTCTCTCCCTCTCCTTCTTGGTTCACAATAGTTGTCATTCATATCAGAGGAGGCATGCTAGCTGAGTCATCTCAGTCTAGTCGGAATCCTTTTAATTGGTGTAAAGTGCGATACATGTGGAAGCACTATACACTCCACCACTGACTACAATGAGTTTGATCACTTCAAAAGAGGTGAGAAAATTCAGACTGCAAAGGCCAGGGAGCCCACCAAAAAGTGGGTTACAAAAAAGATAATAAACCCAAGATTTATTATTTTTTTTTGTATTAAGACACATCAGGAGCCCCATTTGGTACTGGACCTATGGAGCTCAAGGGAGTTATGACTGTGTCAAGAGTTATATGCACAAATTGCAGAGGGCAACCAGGTCTTATGGGAGGTCTGGTGTGGATAACTCGTCTTGTATTACTAACGGGTATGGTTTAATAAACTGTGGGGGGGGTTATAGTTTTCACAAAGTAGCTTTGTACAAATGGTTCTTAAGTACATCCTAATTCGCATTAGTTCAACTCTGTGTTGACTTAGTATATTGACATTTAATGATAAGCAGGAACAATTATTTAATGTAACAAAGAAAATTGTTTTTGATAGCACCTAGAAGAAATGAGGTTTTTTGTCCCTATGACATGTCATCACTGTCTCAAATGGAGCATGCTTCTTTTGCCAATGCACTTAGAATGTGTAAATAGATATGGCTAAAAGACTATTCATTATCTATTTTTCAATAAAAATAATTAAAACTTGCACAAACAAACAAAGTTCTTGGTTTCTTTCCTAGTTTATTCATAAGGATAAACTTCACATCATTGTAAAAGGGAAAGCACCATAGAGCTTCATTCAAAACTAAACAAAACTTATCTATCAGGAAGTGTTTGCATCTTCTTCATATGGATTTGTTTGGACCAGTAAGTTCAATGTCCATAAATCATGAGGAATATATCCTAGTCATTGTTGATGAGTACTCAAGGTACACATGGGTTCACTTTCTCAGGAAGAAGAGTCAAGCACCTGAAATAATTATGTCTTTCATCAGGATGGTAGAAAACCAAAATGATGTAAAAGTCAAACAAATCAGAACTGATAATGAGACTGGGTTTAGAAATCATGAGCTTGAGAGTTTTTGTGATGAGAAAGGAATTTCTCAGAACTTCTCTTCTCCCTATACACCTAAACAGAATGATGTAGCTGAAAGGAAGAACATAACTCTCATTGAGGCTGCTAGAATAATGTTGAATGGCTCAATACTCTCTAAGCACTTCTGGACTGAAGCAGTCAGAATAGCCTGTTATACTCAGAACAGATCAATCATTGTCAAAAAACATGACAAGACTCCCTATGAGATATATAGAGAAAGAATCCCTGACATCAACTATTTTTATGTGTTTGGATCCCCTGTGTTTATTCACAATCACAAGGATCATCTAGGCAAATTTGATGCTAAGGCTGATGATGGATACTTCTTAGGATACTCTTATGTCTGCCAAAGTCTTTAACACAAGAAGACAACAAATTGAGGAGACTTATCATGTGACATTTGATGAAAGTATGAAAGCCATTAGGTTTACACATACATCAGAGGATGAGATTGGTATTGATGATTCATCTAGATATCCCTCTAATGGATTTGTTCATGAGGATGATCCATCTAGACAATACCAAATAAACTCTGATATCTCTGTTATATGTTTATTCCTCTTGGGTCTTCACTTTTCTGAACTTACTCAACGGGAAAACCATGTCCCTTGAAGTGTTTTGCTCTAAATAAGCAATGATATACGTATACTAAGGATACTATGATCCTCCTGTATCAATCAAACAATGAAGGGACTCATGAACAAAATGTTCAGAATGATCAAATGATCACTCAACCTACTGACGTACCATCAGGGAACAATACTGAAGTCTCAGGATCCATTACTGAATCTTTAGTCCCTGATGTCACTCAGTCTCACATCTTAAATCAAGCCTCTACAAGTTCTCATCCTGTTCCTCAAGATAGATGGTCAAGAAACCAACACATTGAACTTGTGAATATCATTGGTGATCCCGGTGAAGGCATGCTTACAAGAAGCATGGCTTTGACCCAAGCTCTGCTCAGCATAGTGATTGTTATTTTGCTGACTTTTCTTTGTGAGATAGAAACTAAAAGTATTTGAGGCATGAAGACCCAGGGTAGGGTTTGATTCCATGCAAGAAAGGAAGAACTGAATCAGTTCTAGAGAAATAAATTATCTAGACTCTTGTTCATCTCCCTTATGAAAAACAACCATAGACTCCCAAATGGGTATTATGAACAAGAAGATGAGCATGGTTATAATTACCAAAAACAAAGAGTTGGTTGCACAAGGTTGGGTTATAAGCCAGGATGAAGGATTTGATATGATGAAACCTTTGCACAGTGGCAAGGATGGAAGCAATCAGGATTATTCTTGATTTTGCACATATATGAACTTAAAGTTTACAAATGGATGTCAAATGTGCACTTCTGAATGGCTAATCTGAATGAAGAAGTTTTATGTTAAACAAAGCCTCTGGCTCTTCGGAAATCAGTAGTGAGTTCCTAACTATGTCCGGTAAGCTTGACAAAGCCTTTATGGACTAAAACAAGACCAAAGGATGGTATGAGACTTCTCTCTACTTTCTTATTTCAAAATAAGTTATAAGGGAAGAATAGTTAACACATGTTTATCTATATAATCATAAATGAGATGTTATCTTGTTCAAGTGTATGAGATGACATCATATTTTGACTCAAACAAGTTATAAAACTACAATGTAAACAGTTTGAGAAACTGATGACAAAGAAATTTAAAATGAGTATGATGGGAGAACTTACCTACTTCCTTGGACTGCAAATCAAGCAGGATGACAAAGGAATCTCAATTTGTCAAGAAGGTTACACTTGGTAAATTACTTATTGAAATATGAAATTTCTGATAGTTCCTCAGTGAAAACACCTATGGTTCCTCTAAACAACTTGGGTCCTGATCTTGCTGGTAAGCCAGTAAATAAGACCTTATATAGGGGAATGATTGGGTCACTGATGTACTTAACTGCAACAAGGCCTGATATCCAATTCTCCACAATCCTATGTGCAAGATATCAGTCCAATCCAAAGGAATCACATCTAACAGCTGTGAAAAGAATCCTCAGGTACCTGAATGGTACTCCAACCCCGTTGGTCTGTATTAGCCAAAAATGTTTAGGGCTTTGATTCTATTAAGGATTTCAGGACTCCATACTATGCTTTTTGTAATATGGACAGAAAAAGCACCTCAGGTGCCTGTCAAATACTTGGTGGAAGATTGGTTTGTTGGAGTGCCAAGAAACAATATTCAGTGGCTATGTCCTCAGCTGAAGCTGAATATGTTGTTGCTGTTGGGTGTTTTGCAAGTATCCTATGGATGAAAAGTCAACTCAGTGAATATGACATTAATTACAAGATGGTACCCATCTTTTGTGACAACACCAGTGCCATGCAATATACCAAAATCTAGTACTTCACTCAAAGAAAAACAAAGCATATTGTTGATATAAGATGTCATTTCATCAGGGATCACATCCTTAAAGGAGATATTGAATTACACTTCATCCCCATTGAGTATCAGCTAGATGATATCTTCAATAAACCCTTGGATGAACCTACTTTTACCAGACTGAAAGTAGAATTAGGCATGTTAAATATTGATTAACCAGTCTTCCTAATCAATCATGTTCAGTATGGTGTATATTCTTTTCTCCCTAAAACCAACTCCCTAAAACCCATATGAATCCCATAACACGGAGGGACACATTAAATGAAGTAACTAAATGCTCCAAGTCTTTAGTTACTTATTGTCCTAGGTTGGTGACTGAACACATTAAATAAGGAACACATATTCCTTATTTAACTGTCATCCAATAGTCATGGGCCCCCACTTCTCAAATATCACTCAATTAATCCCAACATGCATTTAATGCTCACTCCCACAAACACAATCCCTTCCCAAAATGTCTAATCAAAAGACTTTTGACCGTTATTCATACGTCATCATTGCAAAAGTGAAACGGCGCAACAATTGCCATGAAAAATGGGGTTGTGCAACTAGTGGGTTACTGCATTAAATGCGTTACCAAAACAATTTTAACTTTTTCAAAAAAATGAAAAATTTAAAATATTACAACTTTTTTTCACATCTCACCTATAAATACCCCCCAGAAAAGAAAAACACACACACATTTACAAAGCAAATATACTCCGCCTAATTTCTCTCTCATAGAAAGTGTGTGGGTGTTCATCTTTTCTAGTAATAACAAGCCTAACTCATATTTTGTTCATTGAAAACTACTATTTTCAAATCATTTTGTTTGGTCAATCGCGCTCCTTACAAGGATATCCATCTTTGTATTGCTCCTTTTGATAACATATTACACATTTCACGGCAGCGATTAACGTTAGACATTAACTTGTGACCATCTGGTGTGTAATATTTTGCCATTAAAACTTTTTGTTTTTCAATACATTCATCTAAAATGGGAGAACAGCAAACAATCAAGTATGCTCCTCAATGGACCAACATGACTGTGGACAATGTGACTTTTCAGACCAATAATGTGGTGGGTAACTTTAACTACCCACAAAATGTGCATGCTTACAAGCCAATAATGAAATTTCTGCTAAATTATACCTTGAAGGAAGCTTTTACCAACTATCCCTCAATGGTCTATCAGAACTTCCACAGGGAGTTTTCAAGCATTACTGTTGCCTATGACCCTTTTCCATCAACTGATGAGACTGAGCAACGCCCACTCAAGGAATTCCTCATCAAGTTTTCAGTTTTAAATGGGCAAAGACCTTCGACCCTTGATTTTAACACCTTTTGTTCATCATCTAGCCTTGATTATAATAATGGTAAATATGTGGCTCATCCTACACCTGAGGCTGTTAAGAAAGAATTAGGCAAAATTGTCATCAATCCGAGTTACCTGGACAAAACCTCAGTCCTGAAAAACTCCTTTCCTGTGGCTTGGAGAATTCTGTTCAATTTTGTGATTCAGGTTCTTAACGGGAACTACTCCTCCACTGAACAAGTAAACTCCATCCAAAAGCTTTTAGCCTACTGTCTCATCACAGGGACTGAGGTTGACATAGGGGAGATCATTTACAGTGATCTCGTAACCAAGCTATTGAATAAGTTTAGGCTAAAATACGTTTCATACCCTAGATTTATCTCATGTGCTTTACAAGTGTTACTGGGTTCTGACTACACTCAGGATGAAAATTTTGGGTTTTTACCTGGCATCCTGAGTAACTCTAATTTTACAAAGGACCCATCTGAAGTCACTGACATTGAATTGACGACCCATATGATTGCTGTAAACAATCAGAAGAATTTAGTGTCTCTATTTCCTTTGGCTGCAAAGCCAAATAAAAGGAAATCTCAAACTGTGACTCCAACCTTACCTAAGTCACAGGGCCCTGAGGTTCCAGGAGCACTCTCTAAGAAGAGCAAAAGGCCTAAGTCCAAAAATCCACCCACTGAGACCAAGGTAACACCACCCAAGCCAACGGAGGGTTCTGAGCAATCACACTCAATCTTCTCGGGCACCGTACCTGATCCCCAAGATCTAGAGAGAAACATACAACTCGCTAGTACGGGATTGCCTTCCACACTCGATGAGGGCACTCGTAAATCACAACCTTTGCCTAAGAGTACTGCTACTCCTCCCAAAGACTCATGGGGAAACATTCAACCCCTTGGCGGGAACTTAACTTCCATGACTTATGGTGAAGGCACGGCTAAAACCACTCCACGTCCTGAAGGGTCACTTGGGGACAAAGACTTAGGGGGAAACATACCACCTACTGATATGGAACCAATACACCCCACTGTTGCTGATCTCTCAAGGACTGGTGCTAAGTACCAGGTGGACCAGACCCAATCCACTAGATTGAGGTACCAGTCCCTGCCCAAAAACAAAGGCAAGCCTTCGCATGAAAGGGATCTGGATACCCAACCTCTGGTCCTATCTACATATGCAGATGTGAGAGCCTTTCTCTTATCTGATGATGAAGCTCAAGAAAGTGAGGAGGATATCTTAGGAGCTGGTGAAGAAATGGATGAAGAACCTTAGGCTGCTAGCATTGCTGAAACACACCATCAGTCTCCTCTACCTCAGGCAGACAAGCCTCAATCATCTCATGCTCCATCTACTGAAGCTTCAAACACTGACTCCTCCAGTGATGACATTCTCAAGAAATATGACAACATTCTCAAGAAATATGACAACATTCTTCCCCTCACTGAACGCCAATTGGTTAAATATCTTAGAAAGATGTCAAATGCTTTGTTTGCCAATATCACTAAAGATAACTGGGAAAAGCATGGAGAGGTTGCGGTTAATTATGCTGACCTCAAAGCATCCATTGATGACTACTATGATGAAAATATTGCTCATAGAGATCAAACTGACATGTTAGTAGAAGCCTCCATGAGTTCTCTTGACAAAAGCAGCAATACCATCAGTGATCTCTACAAAGGCCTTAATATCATCACTGAGCTTCTCAAAGAAATCAAAAATGTTATCAAGGATGACTTTGTCATCAACAAGAAAATCAGTGATCTCTACAAAGGCCTCCATGAGTTCTCTTGACAAAAGCAACAATACCATCAGTGATCTCTACAAAGACATTAATATCATCACTGAGCTTCTCAAAGAAATCAAAAATGTTATCAAGGATGACTCTATCATCAACAAGAAAATCAGTGAAGCCACTGGGTTATTCACCTAGTTCTCCACAAATATAACTAATCTTCAGTCTTCTATGAATACTCTTCAGGCTCATGCTCTTAAACAAGATAAAGAGCTAGTTGCTTGGGCCAAATCTTCTACCAACATAGCATGGAATCTTGGCTCCAGACTCTCAGGTCTTGAATGGGCTCAAAACCACATCTAATCCAGCATGTATTCTCTTAAAGAAGACACACACTCCATCAAGACTAAGATGACTAAGATGTATGAAGTCTTTAAAGGCTAATCCTTAGGCAGTGTCACTCCAACACTTGCTCTCACTCACATTCCAGCAAATGTTGAGGGACAGAATGCAATAAACACTGCCACTGAAAAACCTCCTTCTCACACTAAGGGGGAGACTGAACACCCAAAAATGGCAATTCCAATATCATGAATCTAACCTACTGAAGTCCCACCAACTCAAGCTCAACCAATCACCACAATAACCACTCATATTGAAAGTTCTTAAGCATCTCCAAGAATTGATAAAGGAAAAGGGATTGAAACTGAGTCAGGTGAGGATCCCTCAAAGAAACTGGTGCCTGCATCAACCATTGTTCGTCCTGATCCTGATGAGGAGGTTAAAGTTCCTTACATGATAAATGGGAAGATGTGTTATCTCACTAACAAAGAAATGCAAGCTTACTTGGACATCTAAGAGAAACTCAGGAAAGCTGCTTCGGAAGAAAGTCTTCTTGCTATATCTAAGTCTAAAGTAATCAAAGTGGTGCAAGAAGAGGCTGAAAATATTTGACTTGACCTAAAGAAAATTGCAAGTGCTAAAGCGGGTGAAAAGTTCAAAAAGGATCAGGATGCTAAACACCAGGTCCTCAAGAGAGAACACACTAAGAAGGTCAGAAAATCTCTTGAAGTCAGGAAGCATAAGTTTGAAAACTACATGTGGACCATCAATAGCAGACTAAAATCTGAAACTATCACTGATATCAAAATTCATCCAAAGACCAAGCCAATTGTCATAACAGTCTATAGAGGTACTGATGGTAGAAACTTTGATGTCCATAAACCTTTTGCCTTTGGTACGTTTGGTATCTCTGAATTGGACGAACAGAGGGAAATCATTCCCAAAAAGAAAAATGCAGTTGTACAAGACTTGATGAATTCACTAAGCCGAAGGTATGAAAGGATAAGAAAAAAACCCCGAGGAACTTGAAATCAAGTCAGTACTCCCTGCTCCTGCTCCTGAACAAGTGATAAGTGCTTAATTACACATATCTTTTACCTCTAAAAATGAGCTTAAATGACCAAAAACAGACAAAAACTGCCAAATATATGTTTGTTTGCATTGTTAATTGTTGCAAGGAAGTGGAAATCAACAAAAAGACGAAAACCAAAGCCAAAATGACAAAATATGAAGACTGTGAAGACCAAATGGGCCCTCAATCAATTACAACAGCCCATTTGTGTGCAATTGACAAAGACTGTGAAGACTTTGAAGGCCCAATCCTAGCCCAGTTACAGCCAATCTCAGCCATTGTACACACAAAACCCACTCCATAACCTTATTGGGCTTGAAAAAGCCCAATAACCAAACCTGTACCTTATTGGGCCCAAACCAAACCCAATTGGGCCCAATAGCCCAAACCAAACCCAGTTGGGCCCAATACAAGCCCAATGGGCCCAATACAAGCCCAATGGGCCCAACACAAAACCCAAGCCCAATTATGGCCCATTAATCCTTTTTATAAAACAATAAGGACTAAAAAGGTCATTTTTAAAAGTGTTTTATAAAGAAAAATAGAAAAATAAAACACAAGGGCTGGTTTTGCAATTTGCTTAAACTTCCTTTACCTCTTTTTCTTTTAAAACAGCAGGGACTGATTTTGCAATTTACCTAAAGAATCTTTTTACTTCTTTTGTTATAAACCACAAGGACCAATTGTGTTATTTCCCAAACCATGTTATAACTAAAATCGGCCAAATGGAAAGTGAAGAGAGGAAGAGAGTTGAGGGACTTAACTTGCATCATCTCCAAACATTTTGTTTAAACAACCCAACCATAACTGTGTACCTTAACCGCTTCCCGCCAAACCTAAAACCCCTCTCCCCCACGGTTTCACGCCCATACCACTATCCTAAGTACACTCACAGCTCACCTTCACCAATTCCCACTTACCCAATGACCCTATAACCCCCTCCCCTAACAGAACACTCAACCCAACGAAACCTTTCAATGGTGAGATGAAGTCAAGACAAAATGGAGGGCTAGGATTTGCTTAGGACTGCCTTGTACTCTTACAACAAGCTCAACCCATGAGCCAGAAAGGTTTTAAGCTGCTATAAAAGGAGAAAAGCAAGCCGGAGGAAAACACCACTTTTTACTATGTTTTTTTTAGTGTAATTTAAATTCAGTATTTCTTTCAAGTATTTTAATGTAATTCAACTAAGTTTCATGTTACTTCATCATTTGTTTTCAGTTTGAAGTTGAATTTAGCAAATAAGCTCTTAATAAGCTCATTTGAGCTTATTACTTCTCATAAGCTCAATTTTAATCAAATTTTGTTGTTTAAGTTTTCATTTCATCAGTTTAACTCATTTACAATTTAAAATGATCACTTGAGGCATTTGTGTTCATTTTGGAAGTTTATGGAGGAATAAGCCAATCAGCTTATTTTTTTGCTCTTGTTTGTGTCAATTGTGTTTAGATCTGTTTAGATTAGCCTAGTGATGCTAATGCATTGAGCTGTTATATGTTTAGTTCATTAATGACCTAAATTCTCTAATTCTGGCATTTCTAGTATAATAGGCTAGGAGAGAAACTAGTGTATTTTTCTTAATAAGCTAGGCATTTAAAAGCTAAAATAGTTTCATTAGTTCAGTTTTAGCAATAGTAGATAAAAAGTTTTGGAGTTTAAGCTTTCAGAAAGGATTTAAAGCTTAATTTGTTTTGACAGAATTCATAAAGGAGTGTTTGGATTATGCTCAATTTGACTTTTAAAGTCAACTATACTCTGTCAAAACTCTTCATTAAGCTGAGCTAGGTCATATGTTAAAGATTTAAAAAGTTTTTAGAAGTTAGTGAGGAGAATTACAAAGTTTAGAGTTTAAAAACTCATCTTTTACACCAGGGCAGTTTTTAGGTGAATGTTAGTTTCCATTTTTAAAGATTTATAGCTTAATAATTTTCTAGTATAGCAAAGATAGGAGTAGTAGTACCTAGTGAGTTGGTTTAGAGGGTTAGAACCACAAAATTTAGCCGGCATCTTTGTTAAATGCCAAATGCATCAGCAGCAAACTGCATCAGCATATGTTTTGCCATTTTTAAACTTTGAGTTTTTCAATTCCTTGTCAAAACTTTACAAATCCTTTTACCTAGGTTGATTAGAGTAAGATAGCTTAGCTTATTCCCATAATCTCAGCACCTAAGGTCCAAAAATAAGCTTGTTAGCTTATTTGAAAAAAGCTTAAAAACAGTTCATTAAAACCTTGCACTTTTCCATTATAATTTTCTTTCTAATTTTGTTAACTCAAGGTTAATCTTAGTTTAGAATCTTTTAGCACACATCTTAAGCATCATTAAGCATCTTTTAGTTTCAGCTTTTATCAAGTATTAAGCTCTAAATAAGCAAAAATCTAAAAAAGCTCTCTAAAGCCTAGTTTCTGTGACAGTGAACTTACAGCTGATTTTCTAGCTTGTTCTTTGGTTAAAAGTCCAAAGTGCTTTCATTAAAGTTGCTAGAAATAAGCCCTTCTATAACTTTGTAGTTTTAAGTTTTGGCTGAAAGCCACTTTTTCAATAAGCAAAATAAGCCTAAATCGTAGGGTCTGTTTTGTAATTGTCTAATAGTTCAAGGTTACCCGTTTCTTCTATTGTGTAAAATTTCCATAGTTAGCCCGCCTACCCTATTGTTTCATTTCTTTCACTTTTTACCCTGTCTTTCTTAATTAAATAAAAAAGTTAATATTTTTGTTTTTAGTTTTATTAATTAGGGTTTATAATTTTAATTAAGCAAATTAGGGTTCAATTAGCCAATAGAAATTGGGGCTTTTTGTTCCATAATTTTTCTGCACCTTTGTAGTTTATAAAAACCATTTTTCTATATTTTTCCAGTTAAATTTGTATTTTCTAGGAATTAAAATAGTTTTTAGATAATATCTTTTTCTTAGAAAATTCATAAAAAATAGAAAAACAGTTGAAAAATTAAGATTCTTTTTGCAATAATTTTCTTTTTAAATCTAGTATTCTTGAAAAATATAAGAAAAATTTTAGTGTTAATTTTTAGAAAAAGTTTATTTTTGATTAATTCATTAAACTTTAGAAATTCATAAAAAATTCAAAAATA
>BQNB010052463.1:9540-40480 GCA_026074375.1 Tanacetum coccineum
TTTTTTGGCGTAAAAACCTTAAATTTTTCATTTTTATTGTTCTTATAGGGTTAGTAACACTAGTTGTACAAGAATTTTTGCTAAAAAACATTCAAAAATGTGTCTTTTTGAGTTTTGAAAATTTGAGTTTCGTAGTAGTTTGAACCGAACAAGTACAACCGAACAAGGTCACCGAACGAGTAAGCCAATCAAGAGAACCGAACTAGCTTACTCATAACTTGAACCGAATGAGTTAATCTCAAGCAGAACCGAACGAGTGGTTTCACAGTTTGAACCGAACGAATTAATCATAACTAGAACCGAACGAGTTTTACTCACGTTGGAATCGAATTAGACAACCGAACTAGTTAACCGAACTAGGTAACCGAACAAGAATAGCCTATCTAGTATTTCTTTGACAACCGAATGAGTTATCTGTTTCAAGAACCAAACTAGCTAAGTTATAGTGGGAACCGAACGAGTTTGTTTAGTTGGAACCGTACGAGTTGTGGTTAGTGTGAACCGAACTAGTTTGCTGTAGTGTGAACCGAACTAGTAATTTTCAAATCAACACCCTCACAAACTCAAATTTCTAAATTTTCTAAATTATACGGTTATTTCTTTGACTTGTAAAATCCCGTGAAACAAACACTTGTTTTCCCGGTTTTGTCGTCGAGAATTGTAAAATCCCATGTAGTTTCATTCAAGACTCAACAATCACATAACCAAAACACAATTTCTTTCTACCACCGATCGATCAATTTGTAATCTTTTTGATACCACAATGACGACTCTTGCCGATAAGTCACTTCTTTCAGGAGGAGACAACAAACCACCAATGCTTGAAAAACACTTGTATGATTCTTGGAAGAGCGAAATGGAACTATTTTTGTTGGAATAGACTCAAGAAATATGACTCTTGCTCTGTTGAAAAAGGACCACTCGTTTGGCCTTCAATCACTGTGGATGGAGTAACAAGGCTTATGGAAATATATTGAACTGACTCCCGGGGGGGTGGGGAGATGAACGCCCATTCAAACTGATTGTGACATCAAAGCTATTAAACATCATTATCAAGGCCTTTGAACTGGAAAATTTATACTCTTGTGAGTCAACATCGTGTTGCAAAAGATCTTTGGGAGAGATTAAACTGCTAATAGCAAGAACGTCGTTATTCAAATCAAGAACGAGAATGCAACTGTATTGATGAATTCGATAAGTTCACTTACACGGAAGGAGAGTCGTTTCATAGAGTACTACTTGAGGTTCACTCTATTAATCAGATTGATATGACATCTACATGATGCATTGGAGCAATTTCAGTTAACACTTAAGTTTTTATAAAACACTTTTCCTAATGAAGTGGAGTAAATTTGTTACTGATGTTAAATTGGTCAAGGGGGACACTTTTGGCCCATTCTACCAATGTTGATTTGTTCATGCTTACCTGCCAACAACACGAAAGACTTGCCAAATGTAGTTCGTTGATGCATGAACGTAACTCCCGATCTACGTGCTTTTGTTGACATTAACCATTACCTACCTCAAATTTATCAATCACATTATCTAACCAAAACTCTCTCCCGAATCTCACTTCACATCATGGTTCACCACCCCCCCCCCCCCCCCCCCCCCCCCCCCCCCTTATCTGTCTTTACAGTTTTGTAACACCTTATCAGATCAAACATTCACAAACATCAAATCAACACCTCTTTCAATCACTTATCCATCAAATAAGTACCAATCCTCAATTCACCACGTTTATTCTCACAATCCATCCCATCCACAATTGGATATGCTCCCATAACTTTACAACATAACAATCTATATCTTTTTCCCAACCAGACTCCAGTCTTATTGTTCCAGTGTTCACAGAAAGGGATGATATCCAATTGATGCAAGCAACACATGATGTTATTCTTAAATGCTGTTGTCACATCCCGGTATCATACTACCAACAATCAGTAAGGGACTTCGTCAAACCTCGTCAAAAACCCCTCGTAAAAAAGTACCATCTATGATGGAAATCGGAAACTGTGCAAACCTATTCAAGGGGAGGACAAACTACTTTATACATGCTGGTAACACGAGAAATACACACCTGGAGATAGTGGAAGCTACACGGGAAACAAGGACTGTCATCTGTTACAATGCAAGGGGAGGGTCATATTTCCAAGCAGTGTATAAGCCAATGAAAAGGGAGAAACGTGGTTCTATGATAAAGTGTTGCTGGTTCAAAGCTCAAGCAAGTGGTCAAGTTTTAACAGAGGGAAGAAATGCATTTTTGGAAGATCCAGGATTCTGACACTCAAACCTCTACAGCCTGGCATTACCATAATGTGTTATCAAGCCGATGATCGGATGCTACTGACTCATGATTGTGATGAACTTAATCAGCCAAGATTGCTCTCATGGTGAAATCTTTCCAGGTGGCTCAGATGCATCACTGAGGTACATTATCGCGTAATCTGGCCTATGATTTTAATCAATTCCAAGTGAGAGATAATGAGTCTTTTGAACAGTTAATGTTCATGAAATCAGACTGAAACCGAAATAAACAGTGATAGCTATATCTTTACATAGTTTATCAGTATACTGAGTGAAAACACAAACAGGCAACTGTCCAGTATTCTAAACTCTTTCTCTCAACATGATGCCTGATATTATCTATTTTTGAAACAATTATATACCCAAGTGAGAACATGCACCAAATGTTAATCTCGGAATATTATGTGCACAAATAAAGATTTGGACTACTAGAGTTTGACAGATATTAAAGAGGGTTAAAGATTTTGAAAGAAATGCAAATGTTGAGAACTATTTTTGGGAATCCACATAAAGAATGGCCAAGATTGATACGACTTAAGCAAACTCTTTCAAAAGTGCATGAAATGGTTTTCTTTATATGAAAACAATTTTCTGATCCTAAAAAATAATTTAAAAATAGGTAAGACAACAGAAATATAGATAGAGAAATCATGCTTTAGAAAGAAAATTAAGACAATTGATAATATCATTTCATAAGAGTCAATCTGCGCAAAATGTTCATTATGATGACTAAATCGCACAATTTGTTATTACATCCACAAAACAGCTATCGGTTTTGAAAAAACCTCTCTTCTGAAGAAAGTTCGGGGAGTCAATAAGCCAAAAGGTAATAACAGGACATGTCATTCTTAAAATGGATACTATTGTGATTCCTGATTCTGATGAGAACATTTATGCTCTTGATGAAGGAGAGTCCTATCAAAATTGCTTTTGAAAGAAACCAAGATCCAATGGTTGTTAAAAAAGAAAGTGAACACTAAACCATTAATTATGCTGTTTAATATACGATTACAACAAACGATTGTTCAACAATCTGATTTATATTAGTGAACAAATGCATATTGGTAAGCGACTTCGGGTCCCACCTTTAGACCCATCTCCTTCTTCTCACAACCAACAAGTTGTGGTTCCAAAGGAATTTCCTAAAGTGAGTATGGGTGTATATAGCTTGAAAGAGCTTAAACGCCATCTTGTTGGCTTTGATCAGGTCTGTCAAAGGAAAGACCACTGCCATAGCTATTTACTGAGGGAACGTGGGGGTCTTGAACTTACAAAGGCTTGTTTTCGAGATGTAATTATTCCGTTTATTAAGAATTAAAATCTATCTTCAATAACTTTTATCAATACTTGGTTGATGAACTTGAGATGCCCAAAATGTCTTTTATCAAATGGTACAGGCTGTCAATACACATCGCTTGGAGTCCAGAACACTTTCAAGTTAAATATGAATCAAGTTTTGACGTGAAATGAACGCCTCTTGGTTAAGCCATTGATCATGATATTGTATAAACTGTTGAGAATTTGTCTGTGAATGATGGTGTGAAATGTAAATGAATGTCAAAAGTGTCTGAACTCAAGATTGAGATTCCTCAACAAAAGGATGTTTGTTGATAAATAAAATTACGATATTCCTTTGTAAGAGTTTTACAACTATTGATAAAACATTGCATCATTTGGAAACTGATTCTCACTTAATCAAGATTTTTTCAACAGTAAAAACAGAGTTTTAGATCAAAATGCTCTAAGTATTACTCAGTTGTTTGATTAAGTGAATTGAGGAGCTCAGTCTCAAGAGAACAAGACACAGTTCATGTCAAGTTAAGTGGCAAATTGTCTTAAAAGGATATGGCATGATAATAAAGTAAAATGGACATGGATGAAATTGAGACTCTTAACATTGAATGGGAACATAGAGTGCAAACTTGTTGCTGAGATATTGAGCATTTAAAACAGTCTTATTAGAAACTTTATGACTAAATTAAACCAAAACGTGTTCAATCAAAAGAACTCAATGTGATGCGATAAATCAAAAAGGTCATTAATGTTCTAGGGAAATTTCTGATTTAAATGCAAAACTTTAGGAACAAGGTTTGGTCCTAGCAGCCCTAAAAAATGAGTTAAGGAAACTTAAAGGAAAAGCTTTAGATAAGGAGGCTATTGAGACCCACTATGTTGATCCAAAAGTGTCTAAGGATAATATGGAACCAATCACGCCCAAATTGTTGAATAAAAGGACTGGTCATTCCTCTTATATTAAGCACACTCAGGAAGAAGCTTTGGTCCTTAGGGATATAGTCGAACATGTAAAAGCGAATTATCCTTAAGATTCACTTTTCAGGAGTTGCTTTGGTATACCAAAGTCTTTTCGGATTTGCTTTCAACATAAGTAGGACTTTCCCTAGCATCAACAATTTGATCCTCAAATTAGTTGCGGCCACACCGAGGAAAAAGACAAGAAGTTAGATTGCGAGTACACTCACCATCCACAGAAAACTTAAAAAACAGACTCGACTCAACTTAGTTCTAACAAGGAATGTGTTGCATTCTACAGGGAGTTAAGCCTTTCTGTAGTGCTAGGGATACAGCCTTCAGCGCAATACAAGGAATTGTTAAGATTCAGCAAAACACCAAGTTGTAATTCGAAGAATAAAGTAGAAGCTCACCTTATGAACTTTATCTAGTTTGAATTAAATAAAAAGGAATGGTATGTTAAAAGTTAATGGATCTGCGTCTGTGCAGAATTCATGGAACATGATAATTCTGATCTATGTCTGTAATTACGGTGATGATTGATTGTCTTCTGTAATTTGTGTGTTTTTATTCTATGAATGATGTCCAAATTTCATGCTCAATACCTAAGAAGTGAAAATCTAAGAAAAGATTTAGAACCAAAAGGAAAGTGGTCACTGAGATGGGATATATTGGAGACTACCGGGTCGGACCGTCACTATTGTAGGAAATACGTGCCCTTAACTAGGATTACCACTACTAATGAATTGCCTTCTTGGAAACCCATTAGTTATAGAATCTGAATCACCCAAACCTGTGGTTATTTGGTTTATTCAAGGGAAACCTAGGAAGATAAAGATACTGAGTCATTAGCAAAACTAAGGTTATAAAACCAATATCTGCAACAATCAGGAACCAGTAAAATCCTGGGGATCCACAAAAACCAATGTTCCATCTACTTCTCTTAATGAATGCATGCTGTCTAAATCGTCCTTTGGTATTTGGACTCCGGTTGCTCGAAGCACAAGACCGGAGATCGCTCTCAGCTCACCAATTTCATCAGTAAATTCTTAGGTACAGTTAAATTCGGAAATGATCAAGTTGCAAAGATATTGGGTTATGGAGCTATCAGGAATGGTAAATGTATATTTCAAGGGTTTATTACGTCGAAGGACTTGGGCATAATATATTTTTTGTGGGGACAATTATCGTGATTTCCAATCGCGAAGTGGCTTTTCGTCAACACACATGCTTCATTCGCAATCTAGAAGGTGTTGATTTATTGAAGGGATCTCGAGGGGATAATCTTTATACACTCTCACTTGGGAATATGATGGCGTCCTCTCCCATTTGTCTATTGTCAAAGGCTTCTAAAACCAAGTCTTGGTTATGACATCATCGTCTATCTCACTTAACTTTGATGCTATTAATCTTCTTGCAAGGACATGGACTTGTCCACGAGGTCTCCTAAGGCTCAGTTTTGAAAAAGGTCACTTATGTTCTGCATGTGCATTAGGCAAAATGTTCAAAGACATAAACCCCTGAAACCAATATGTGGACACCAATAAAGAAAAACTCTTATCAGGTTGCATATGAATCTGTGTGGGCCAAGGCGGTCATGAGTGTCAATGGAAGAAGTACATCCTCGTTCATTGTCGCCGACTACTCTCGATTTTTCATGGGTAAAATGTTTACGTGATCAAAAGAAGAAGACGTAAGAATAATTCTTTCTGATTCAATTAGTGTCTTGCCCAACCGGTCAATCACTAAGCTTATTCTTAAAATGAGTAGAAATATTTGATAAAAGAGGTACACATAGGTACAATGATTCCTTTAAATAGTTAGTATCCTGCAGGAAGAAATGTCTACATTTGGGACTTAGTTGACTTAGGTGTTTCCATTTCGACTACTTAAAGGGAATAATTGTGATATCCGGGACTTAGTTGACCTTTGTGTTACAATTTATATCATCGCTATCCTGAAGAGAGAAATGCGCTCATCTGGGACTTAATTGTCTTTGGTTTTGCGATATCAAATTCTTGAAAGGGTTTATTGTGTACTTTGGATATCTGGGCTATATACATTAAGACTGCTTGATGCGGCTTGCAAGAAAGTTCTGAATCTACTCAAGAAAGGATTGCTGGTTTAGGGGGAAGCTAAGACAACATCAACACCGACATCACCAACCACACAAGCTTAAGTTACATATGTATCTGAATCTGTTCTATCCTCGAAGTTTGATACAAAGACATTCATAACTTGGAAAGAAAGTTGAAGCAACGCTGAAGAGTGCTTGGACAGAGAAAGATCAGATTGACAACCTCTTGAAAGAAAGAAGGTTAATGAGGAACTTGCAGAGATTTGTTGGTGGAAGACCATACGGGGGTGACTTACGGCTGCTTCAAAGGACCATATGATTTATCATATGTTGTTCTCATCTTATAAGGTCAGTCCTCGTAAATAATTTTATCTTGTGAATGTGTTAATAACTAGTGTAGATTTTTTGGTGAAAAATAGGATGTGCTCGAGTATAAATTTTACAAGAATTTCTTAGTAAATTCAAAATATTTCAAATAATTGTACTCGGCACCATCTTATAAACTCTCAAAAGTTGAGGGGGAGCAATAATATGTTCCATTTTGCTAGAATACATCATTTTGTCCCCGAACGGTTAATCAATTGATATCCAAAATATCAAGGGTTTAATATTTTGGATAAGGGGAGAAAATGTGATTAACCTGGAGTTAATGTATATTGACAGAAGTAATCAATTAAAATAGACTCGATGCGCTACACACTTAGCATGTACTACGATTACGATGCACATGTTAAGGGGGAGCTTTTAGTGATGATTAAAAACATTCAAAGTGTAAATCTTTTTGATATTTATATCAAACACTTTGAATGAATTTTTTAATGATTTTGGTTTGTAATGGTGATGGAATACCCTAAAAGACCGACCATGTACTTAATTTTATGGAGTTATAAGGTGGTTAGGTATAGGTATTCAAATCCCATGATCCAACCAGAACCGGAGGGATCTACCTAGGGATATCCACTAGTTAGTGTAGAAGTCCTTAGGGATGATTAAAAAGGAGAAAAAGTGAGAATCGGGAATAATGCCGACTGAGATGGAGCTAACACTGGAACAAACCCAACAAGGTGTTAGTTATGAAGTCTCGGTAAGCATTGAAGGGGTTGAAGAATGAAAAAGAAATGTAAGGATAAAGGGTGAAAAGAAAGAAGCCCTCCATACACTTAGGCAGAAACCGGGTCAATACATATGCTGTCAGAAACACTTAGGTGTTGTCTGACATTGAAGACAGTCATGGACCCAGTGACGCTATGCACAAACCCCTCCCAGCCACTCAAAGTCGGAAAGACTTTGTTTCAAAACTCACGGAGATACACTCATTTCTATTGACTTTCTCACTCCGAGTTAGTTGATATTGAAAAGGTGGCACTCAGCTCCAGCCTCCGATCACTAAAATTAAAAGTGCACTATTGAGTCTAGAGCCAAAAGAGATCATCCATTAATCTCATTAGGACACTTGTCATAATTTAGCTTGTTATCTCACACAATGTGAATATCAAGTAATATCATTAGAGTCCTACGCAAGATCCTTGTGATTTTGCCAGAACATCCGAGTGATACTTAGGTATTCACAATGAAGATGGAAATCCTGCTTGAGCCAACATCAAACAAGCTCATGGTAGGTAACTTGTGCGATTCTTTATGAATCAAACTTGTGACAACTGGAAAGAAACGATGGTGCGATTCTATAAGAATCAAACTTGTTCCAGGAAATGGATCAACGGTTGTTAATGAATTTTTGAAATGATTAACACTCTCGGTGTGTCACAAAAACAATTTTGCAAGTGATACACCGATTGATTTTCAAATCAATTTTCTATATCAATCGGTGAGATAGTAACTCACTGGTTCACTCTTATCGTGCTGTCTGCTTTGAGACGTTCCGATAATGAGAACATGCTGAGTACGATGAATCTAATACTTATGTGTTAGAAAGATTCAATACTACAGCTGGAAATCCTGTCAAGAAGATTCTTCTTAAATTGAATCTATCTGATCACAGGTCGATCCTCACGGATTTGAAGGTTACTCCAACCAAACCTGGGCGAATAACAAAGCCATATTCGTCCCCCCGCTTTATTGCTAACTGTTTTTATGCAGGCTATTTAAAGATGGTGGTGGAGGATCCTGATTCCAGCTGACTCACAAGATCCATAGCCGCATGCTCATACCCGATAGACAAACATAAGGACTTCATGAAAAGTTCAAATACATATTTCAAGACTTCCGCTACTCTGATAATGAGCGTCTTTCTCGAAGTGACGAAGTATTATAGTTAACGAATCTCAAGAAAGATGTAGCATTAAATTTTTTCAAGACAAACATTCAAGAAATGTATGAGCATGTTGGTTCAGAAATCATAAATCCACAAGATGGCAAAGTTTCAAGATGGCGAAGAGATTGTGCTTGGTTGATGATCTCAAGATGCTCAAGATCACAATGTCAAATACAAGTTCAAGGAACAAGCTCAATCCAGAAATCAATGATCACTACAACATACTCATAAGAGAATGTCAAAAGGACGAGCTAAAGACTAAAGACAAAGCATTGTATGCTAGGCTTAAAGTTTTGTAAAATGGAGTGACCTCCCTTAGGGGGAGATTGTTAGAAACACAAAAAGTGTTGGTCACTTCCAAGTTATAATAGGTCTTAGCTTGTAGATTGTGTCATGTTAAGTATAGAAGCTAATCCGGCCCAAGGCCTATGGGAAGTCCATCATAGCCCATGGGTCAGCCATCATGTAACTATATAAGCCCTTTCCTAGCCTTAGAGAGGGGTTGGTTGTTTTCATTTCTTCCATATTTCCACATAGTAATAACATCATCCATTCCATTACTTTCTCTATCTAAACATCATAACCCACATCTCTCTCTTGTTCTTGGTTTAGATCATAAGATTACATGTTTCTTCAATGCTTCATGACAAAGTCCATTGTGATGTATCCCACTTCTATTGGGGTATCTCGGGTTGTACTAACAAACCCGATGGCCTTTGGTGTTCAGCTTTTACTTTAGCATACGTCAAAGATTTGCAAACATAGGTGGTGATGTCGGCCTTCATATTGGGCCACCAATATAGCTTTTTCATGTCTTGGTACATCTTGTCAGAACCCGGATAGATGGAGTATTTTGATTTGTGGGACTCGTGCATGATCACAGTCCTCAAGTCACCATAACATAGCAACCAACTCCTACCATTTAAGCATAAGGTTCTGTCAGCTCGGGGTTCCAACTTTTCCTTTGGTATATCCTTCCTGATCATACCACCTACATCTTCGTTCTTGAGATTCTCTGGTTTCTGTGCTTTGGTCTGAGCATTCAAGATTTATTTGGGAAGATCCAAACCAATAGTCATCACTATGGCTCGGACTCTTAACGGTTTAATTCGCTCTTTCCTGCTCAAAGCATCAGCACCAACATTTGCTTTCCCCGGGTGATAACGAATCTCACAATCGTAATCACTGAGCAACTCTAACCAACGACGTTGCCTCATATTCAACTCCTTTTGGTCAAGTATGTGTTGTAGACTCTTATGATCTGTGAACACTGTACACTTCGTTCCATATAAGTAATGCCTTCAAATCTTTAGAGTAAACACCACTGCACCAAGTTCCAAGTCATGGGTAGTATAATTTTTCTCATGAATCTTCAGCTGTCGTGATGCATAAGTAATCACCTTCTTGTTTTGCATCAATACCACACCCAATCCTTTATGTGACGCATCGCAATAAACAATAAAGTCCTCAGCTCCTTGAGGGAGAGCTAAGATGGGTGCGCTACACAACTTATGCTTCAATGTCTGAAAAGCTGCTTCTTTCTTGTCACCCCATTCAAATGTGACTTTCTTCTGAGTGAGTTTGGTCATCGGCTTAGCGATTTTTGAAAATCCTTCAATGAATCTTCGGTAGTAACTGGCAAGACCTAAAAATTAACGAATCTCCGTTGGAGTCTTAGGAGATGCCCAATTTTTTATGGATTTGATCTTGGCGGGATCCACGTGAATGCCTTGACTATCAATCACGTGGCTGAGAAATTGTACCTTAGGAATCTAAAATTCACATTTAGAGAATTTAGCGTACAACTCCTCCTTCTTAAGCAATTCCAGAATTGCCTTAAGATGCTCTTCATGTTCCTTCTTGTTCTTTGAATAAATTAGTATATCGTCGATAAAGACAATTACAAACTTATTTTCCAAAAATTAAATGGTTTGCACACTCGGTTCATGAGGTCCGATGAATACTGCAGGTGCATTTGTCAAACCAAATGGCATCACTTAGAACTCGTAATGACCATAAGAGTCCTAAAAGCCGTTCTTCAAAATATCTATTCACGTACTCGAATCTTATGATAACCCCTATCGGCAAGGTCTATCTTCGAATAAACACTGGATCCTTGTAGTTGATCAAACAAATCATCAATCCTTGGGAGAGGATAACGATTCTTCACCGTCAGCTTATTCAATTCCCGGTAGTCAATGCACATCCGGAATGATCCGTCCTTCTTTTTGACAAACAAGACCGGAGCTCCCCAAGGTGAGGAACTGGGTCTTATAAAGCCCTTGTCGGATAGTTCTTGCAGTTGTTCCGACAACTCTTTCATTTCAGAAGGAGATAATTGATAGGGTGCTCGTGCTACAGGTGCAACACTCGGCATCAAATCAATTTGGAATTCCACTTGTCGAGTCGGTGGAAGACCCAGAAAATCTTTAGGAAATACTTCAGGAAAATCTCGAACGATTGGTACGTCCTCAAGTCGCTTCTCCCCCGACTTGTCTTCAGTCTCCTTCGTAGTAACATGTGCCAAAAAGACATTATGTCCTTTCAACAAATACTTATGGGTTTTGGTGCACGAAATGATGTTTAAACGAGTCCCGTTTCCCTGATTACTTCTGTCACCATGAACAATTAAGGTTTCATTTCCCCAGGGAATACGAACGATCTTCTCGGCACAATCAATGACAGCGTGGTACTTTGACAACCAATCCATACCGATTATGACGTCGAAGCTACCAAGTTCTACGGGCATTAAGTTGATGTTGAATGGATGGTCTAAGAAGTTTAATGTACAACCCCGGATGATAGTGTTTATCCCAATTATTTTCCCGTCGGCTAGTTCAACATCATAATAATGGTCTAATGTAGTTGGTGTGATATCAATTAGGGAACTAAATGTAGTAGATACAAAACTTCTATCGGCACCAGTATCAAATAAGATAGAAGCATAGCGTTCGTTTAGAAGGAACGTACCCGTAATGATGTTGGAGTCCGGGTTTGTCCCCGCATTGCCCACCACATAAACCTTGGCTGGTGCATTGCCATTCCCATGTTGATTACCACGGTTTCCATTCCTCGGCTTTGGGCAGTCTTTCTTGAAGTGCCCTTGAACACCACACTCATAACAAGTGATAGCATTCTAAGTTGTCCTGAAGTTCCCACGATTGTTATTATTACCGTTAGGACCAAAACTCCTACAGTCATGAGCCAGATGACCGATCTTCTTGCACTTATTACACCTAGGAGCACATGGACCTTCGTGGTGATAGTTGCTTTTTGTACACAAGGGCAATGATCCCGTGTACTTCCTCTTTTCACCAGGCCTAACAGTGTAAGCCCTCCTAGTGTTCTGTCTCTTGTTTTGTTGTTGGTGCCCCTGATTGTTTCCAACATTAAACTCCAACTTCCTCTTTTGCTCAGCTTGCCTTTCAGTAATAGTGAGGACTTTTTGATCCATCTGATCATTGGCAAACTCAATTGCTTTCTCCATCGACTTGGGTTGATGTGACATTACATTTCCCCGAATCATATCAGGAAGTCCCCCAACATATTTCTCAACTTCCTCTGATTCCTCGTGGAACATCCTTCCACACATCAGTGCAAGCTCTTGAAAACGCAGAGTGTAACTTGCGACATCAGTACCTTTTACTTTTAGGTTCTAGAGCTCAATTTCTAACTTCTTGATTTCACCCCTTAGGCAGTATTTGATTGTCATCATCTTCTTTAGTACCTTCCAGTCCATAGCATAAGCAACATCTTGAGTAACAGTCTTTATGTGGGAGTTCCACCATGTTAGAGTATTTCCAAGGAAAGTGCAAGTAGAAAACTTAACTTGGTTCTCCACAACACAGTTGCTGATATAGAACACTGATTCCATCTTTTTGAACCATTATGACAGCACAACCACCCCTTCAGTACCCTTAAAAGTAAGGGGCTTGCAATTCAAAAAATCCGTGTACGTACACTCATGGGGAGTGCGTACAGTTCCTCTAATTCCAGTGTCAGAATTGTGGCTTCCGTCGCCCTGACCATTAGTTCTATTTCGAAGAGTTTCATGATTAGCAAGTGCCGCAGACACCCTTGCTTCGATTAGCTATTCAACATTAGCAGCTGTTATAGGGGTAGCAGCAGCAGCAGCAGCCCTTGCAGCAGCAGCAGCAGCAGCCCTTGCAGTAGCAGAGGATCTCCTTGGTGACATATTGTTCTAAATCACAACAACATAAAATACGTGAGTTTTCATAAACATCACAACATGACATGAGTACAACATATATATAACAAGATCACATCACACAATGATTATATAACATGACTAGGATCATAACACATAATAGAATTGAGATCGACATGACATAATACAACACATCATATATAACATGAAAACATACATGATTGTCTGATACAAGAAATGAAAAATATGAATCCTACTGCCGTGATAGTTGGGTATTAAACCCACAATACTTAGCCGGCTAACATAATGATAGCTATGAATATGACATGAAAATATAAACCTAGGCAAAACTACCAGCGCCCTCAGGATCATCTGCATGAGTCTGATCTCTAGCCGAAAGTGCTTGAATCTGTCCCAATGCCGCTGACAACTGTCCCTGTAGTGATGAAACCTGTGCAATCAATGTCGTCATCAGTGACTCCTGTGAGGCGATACGGTAATCCTGCATCTGGGAATGAGTCCTGTATGCTTGCAGTTCATAGTGAACTGCCGAACTCAACCCAACAGAATGTGCCCAAGCCTCTCGGGAAACGAGGGCCTCATGATCTAACAGTCGTGCAGTCTCATAGTGAAACCGTCTATCCTTGACTAGTCCATCAACTCTCTGAAATAACTGAGTCTGTTTTTCCTGACCATCCTCGATCACAGCATAAATATCCTGAGTGTCCTGCTCCTGCACCGCAGCGAGCTCGGTCACTCTAGCATTGACCCCCTCGAGGGTCATCGGTGCTACCTCCTCAACAGCCTATGTCGGGTCTATCCAAACATCCCTAATGGCATAGCCAACCTCCTAGGCTCTCTGACGTCTGATCTCGGCATCCATAGTACCGATAAACCTATAGTCCGCTCGATGACCTCCAGTAGGTCTAGAAGCAGAAGTCAAACTCTCCCCTACCTCATACCTCAATGTGGGAGCAGTCGGACATAACCTCTTATGAGGTGGTAACTCGGCCTTGGGAATGTCCTCCCTACGGTCGACTGGTGGTGATATGAATAGTGAGGCTGGTAGTGATGGTAGTGGTGATGATGGTAATGGTAATGATATGGGTACAAGTGGTGGTAAATGTGGTGATAAAGGATGTAATGGATGATGAGTGGATGGTGATGAGGCTCTCAATCTAATCACGGCTACTGTATAGCCTAGCGGTGCCTCAACATAAGTGAGACTATCAACAATATGTGGTGGTGATGGTGGTGTAGGTGCGGCAGCATACTCAGCAATACGTGCCTCCATGGATGGTGACATAGGTGGCTCAAGTCTGACAGTCTTTCGTGCCCTACGGAGACGTGTCTGAGCAAAGGGGACCTTAGTCTGAGGTGATCTGGGTGTAGGTGCAGACTCATCAGTCTCAAATGCCTCTGTATCCCCAGCTGAGGGAACAGGGTCAACAACAGGTACATCAAAAGAGTCGGCCAGAGCTAGGTGCTCCTCCTCCTCCTCGTCATCATCCTCGTCCTCAAAGGGCTCCTCATCCTCGTCATCAGTATCATCATCATCGTCATCATCATCGGAGGGCTCATCATCATCCCCTCCGTCAGCGGGATAATCAGCATGATCCTCCTCGGGGTCCTCCTCCGGATCGGAGTCTGCCACATAGCCTGGTGACAAGGCGGTAGGTGAGGCATCAGCAGGTAGAGGCTGGTCCTCCAAGGGTGCCTCAGCATCGGATGGCACTAAGTACTCGGGGTACTCAGGCTCAGGTACGTATGGTACCTCGACAGGTGAAGGTGGGTGCTCAGGACCGGGCACGTAATCGGGAGACGGTGGGTGCTCAGGTCCTGGCACATAGTCCGAAGATGGCGGGGCTACCGGCTGCATAGGGAGTCCATCGTATCCGTATACGATGACTCGTGGAGAACCTCCATCAGACAGCTCCTCATCAGCTCCCCAGAAGACTCTCCCTGGCTCGGAATCAGTGTAGACAGATGTGTAGGTGACCGTGGATGAAGAAGACATGACAGGATCTGTAACACTCAAACAGAGTTTACATTAGTACATATATAAGACCCATAATAATATACTTAATATATTATAAACACGTATGTGAACCATGCAGCATCTAGTATACTCAACTAATGCAACAAGTAATGTATAAGTGAATGTCCCATGAAAACCCCTTTGTATGATGCAATGTTTGAAAACGGTTATAGTCCAAGTAAAAACATTTGACCTGGTTCTCTATAACCTTGGCTCTAGATACCAATCTATAACACCCCCAAATAGGGTCGCATCGAAATAATGAGTCCGGGAGCGTTACTTTATAGATCAATAGCACAAGATATGAGAACGACCTCTAAAAGAGTCGTTTGAAATACGATACATTAGATTTATTGAAATTGTTTAATACAAAGCACAACGGCTTAAATTGTTCAACATTGAAATAACAAGATTTTAGATCATAACAAATATCCCAAGATGTAATGACTCCAAATCTTTTATGCATGACTCCCCAAAAGAGTATCCCCAATGTATCCTTAGCACCTCGTGCCTCATTGACCTGAGAAAACATGCTTTAAAACGTCTCAACATAAAGTTAGTGAATTCATTCAGGTATATGTAAAATGTAATGGAGGTACCGCAAGATTTTCCCCGTGATAATTCCAACAGATTATGCAAAATCCACAAAATGTATTATGTTTCCCTAAGGCTCTTGACACTGAAGCTCGAACATGTATGAATTGCAATTATAAATTGCATCCACTGACCCTACCGCGGTCAGATTGTAATTAGCACTAACCGCGGTAGGGTTTACATCCCCGTTATACCAAATGGTGGGGCGATATAGGTATGGCCACTCATTTGAATGGCTGTCGAGTTCAGATATATATACTCGACGTACAAATCATTCTCGACAACCTGGGTGACCTGAATGCTGGCAGGGTCGTAGAATAAACCCATCCTAAAAAATCCATGTATACATACAAGGAAAGTAATAAAAGTCATAAATCCGTTTAACACTCTCCAAATCTGAATGAGAATGGTTAGGAAACGGCGACGACAGCGACGGGGAGTTGCTCGTCATCTTTGTGGTGATGGTGGGGGTGGTGCATGTCTTTGTGGTTGTGTTTGTGCTAGTAGTTGTGTTTGTGGTGGTGGTTGTGTTTGTGGAGGTAGTCTCTTTACACAAAAGGGGGAGTATTTTCCATAACACAAAAATAACTAGTTTATATCACAAATTTGAGATTGCGCGACATTTCTGCACATGAACGATTTTATGTTAGACACAATATATTTAGCTAATTTTTCAATTCAAATCCGCAATTCTGGATAAAAGTTTTATAGAAGCCGAATACCCAAAATTATATCGGATTACGACAAATTTTCCGTGACCACAAAATATTTAGGACGCTTTAGTTTGAAAATACCCTTAAGGCTTATTAAAATCACATTTTGCATTCATAAAATACCCTTAGCTTCCATATTTACAAAACATCTCTGTATGTTTATGAAAATAGAATATTTACATTTTAAACCCAAATAAGTTTTAAAAAGTGACAAAAGTATCCATTAGTCTCCAATAAGCTACATAAGCCGTGGTAGCTCATAAATAAGCTCGGATGAGCTTATTTAAGCTTATTGGGCTTTTTGGGCCCGTTAAGGTCCATTAAGCGTTTTAATGGTCCATTTAGGATTTTAAAAGCACACAAGCCCTCTTTAAGCTCATTTAAGCTTAAAGGAGCCGTTGAGCTTTATAATAAGCTCAGATAAGCTTATTTGAGCTTATTGGGCTTGTTACCCCAAATAACTCAACTCGTAAGGGTCCAAGAGGTCCATTAGGGTTTTATACATTGTTCAACTTATTTTTCTACTCTTATTAAGCACCTATAAGTCTGTTTAAGTTGTTTTTACATTCTGGCTTATTCCATGAGCCAATAAGCTCTCGGTAATAGGCTTTTGGGCCTAATATGAACCCGTTAAGGGTTTTACATGCCTAGGTTTATTCAAACAAGGCCCTTTAGCACAATTAACTTTAAATAATCCCTAACTTACTGTTTTAGCACACCAATAAGCTGTCAAAGCTTATTAGGCTGTTTGGCCTGCTATTGGGCGTCGCTAGTGGGCTGTCAAGCCCAATACGGCCCGAAAGTGGTCCATTACGCTTACTAGTTGGTTTCTAGGGTTTTTAACCTTTTGTTTAGCACATTAAGCACTTGTTAAGCATTACTTAATCCTGTTTTATCATACTAACGTATTCCACACCTATCTTAAATGGGTTTCGTGTCTAAGACGTAGCTCATCAAGCTTCTTCAAGCTTGTATGAGCTCGTCACCTTTCTAGGGTTTTGGTCATATTGGACGTCCAAACTCATTTACAAGTTCATTTTTAGTGCCTTCTGGCTTTTAAGTTACACCACATAATTCATACGCATAGTATTAGCACTATACGAGTACATGGGTTGTGCCATGCTAGGCACGACCCATATCTAGCTTGAAACCACAAAGCATATGTGTTCTATACATATACAAACATAAGCTAAGACAAGAAAACATAGACTAAAGGACTTACAAAGAGTCCTAGCGTCTTGTTTGGTGTCGTGAAGGTTGTGATAAAAACCTAAATACTTAACCCACTTCCTTGCTTATACCCGTAACTTTCTTGCCTTCTAAACCCTTATACGATCAACCCTAGCTTCCTTGATTACTAGAAGCTAACCTAAGTTGCTTATTTAAGAGTGGTGTCGAGTTTATGAGGGTGTTTGTTCTCGGCTATGATGACACCCGAAACAAGGAGAGAAAATAAAGATGGTTTTGCCTTGAGAGAGAGAGAGTTGGTGTGTTTAAGAGTTATAAGAAGTGCTAAGCTTAGATAGAGGTGTGCTTATATAGGCCAAAGCTTGGTTACTTGTCTAGTTCTATCCTAAACACAACCCGTGCCCTAAGTGGTGGTTTTGGTTAGGCTTAGTTAACCTCACCTGGTTTTGATAATACCACTTAGTACACATCTTAATTACAAGATCATTGGTACAAGATACTTGAGATTTGAAAAATCTTATGGTATATGCATGTGTTGTATAAGCCGCGGGTACCCAAGAGCAAGAAAGGGATCCAAAGTGGTCATACACAATGTGTATTAGGCTTAATCACAAGTTTATATCTTATAAGTACATTGCATTCATTGGAAGATCTATGTACATGTACTTAACTAGGATATTAGGAGATTTGCTAGTTGTTTAGGGAGGGTGGGACGTAGGGTTTTTAGGATTAGGAGGGAGAAGAGTTTTTGAAATCTTATGGTAAGACATCATAGTACAAGACTTAATTAAAAGGATGTTGTACATGATTTACAAGCTTTAGTTTAGGTTTTAGCTTTACACAATGGACATTGTGTTTTATTTGAGCTATGATCGGCCTCCATGGCTTAGTAACACGAAAATTGAATAATTTTTGTGTTTAGGGATTAAAAGTGGGTATTGGTTTGAGTCTAGGTAAATCTAGGTGTTTTCGTAGTGTGTCTAAACGTATTTTATTGCGAAACGTAACTCTTTTACGTGACTAATAAGAATAAAACGCGCAAATTTAATAATTATCCTCCTAATAATTATCTAACACTTGCTAGACGTAAACCTTAATTTATTTAGTGACCGTTTACGTTGAATGATTATTTCTAGTCTACGCGATTTAGCCTAAATGTTTAAAAATAAAAGTAAACGCGTATAAGTTTAAAATAATAAATAAAAATAATAGGTGTGGTAAAATGAAAATATGAGAAATGTTACATATATCATTTCGTGAGGATGCAGATTCTTTTCTTCATTTGTGTTTAAAACAAATGTGATCCAACAAAAATGTGACACATATCTAGGCTATAGTATTAGAGTATGGTAGTAGCATTGTGTAAAAAGATGGCATAAATGCTTGAAAGTTTTGGAATCATGAGTAACATCACCATTTATATTTTGAGAATTTCATAAAAAATACATTTGTACGACTCATATTGTTATATGTTTACTCAATGCTATAAACAATTGTTTTTAATTTTTTCATTGGAGGGCTATATTTTCTACAAGTTTAAAATCTCTTTTAGAAACAGTTACCGCATGAATTTAGACAGTTATTTAATATAAAAAGATTTGTCAAAGAGGTAAATTCGATTATGATGGTATCAAAATCGTCTCATGGCTTTTTGTGGACTAAAGCGAAAATATGAAATGAGACATTTTCGACAATAATTGTTTGTGGTCAATTTAAATAATCCAAGAGACTTGTTAATAACTAGTTATATCACAAATTTGGATATCCAAAATTTGCGATGACGATGTTATGTTAGACCCATTATTTTAGCTAAGTTTTTTCAATTCATATATCCGAAATTCTGGATAAAATTTTTATATATCTGAATACCCAAAATTTCAGATGAAGTAATATTTACATGACACATAATTTTGGGACCGGGTTCATTTTAAAAAAATCAAGAACTTTTACAAAAAATTACATTACGCGATAAATAGCCACCGGGTTCTTGTGAACCCCCAGAAACCCCCGCCCCTATTCTGGAATAATCATTGTTATTGGTTTCACTTTTACTTAAGCTATTGGGCGTGCGTAACGCATAATATGCTTTTTCTAAAGGTACTAACTAAGGCTCTTATCAAGTTCACTAGCGGTTTAGGGAGTGTTTAGTTAGGTGGTTAGTACGTGGACGAAGTTAAAATTATTAATGTAACTAATGGATTAATAAACTATGTTCTAGGTTTTTTTTTATTAAATAGACAAATAGTAAGCATTTATTGTTAATTTTCTTTTAACATTGAACCACAACCTTACACTTAACTGATACATCAAATGATGGAGATGTCGCCATCTCTCACACCACCACCACCACAGACACCACCCTCACTACCTCCACCTCCACTACAACAACCTTCCCTTTGTTGCAAGATATGAAAAGTGGTTTCAGGAACAGAGGCGAACCCAAAACACCAAGTCATCAGGTGCACATAAATTTTTTAACGAGTATAAAGGGTTTTAATCAGGGGTGACTAAAATCAAACCACGAACCAAAAGAAAAAAACCAAACGAGGCATTCCCCACGTGTGACCAAAGAAAAAAACCAAACGAGGGTGAGTATGGTGGCCACTCGGGTTTTGTGCAAAAAGCAAGACACCCCTCTCGGTGTATTAAAAACATGAACTTAACATTTTATACCCTTATGCCCTATCATTTTTATACACAATCGGAAGAAGAAGTTACTAGGGGGGCCTTGGCTTTTTACATAAGAGCGTTGTCGTTTATTTAGAGTAAACGATGCAAACATGATATGTATTATCTTGCATGTATTTGTGTTAAATTGTAAAATCTTGGTATGTATATACATATTGTTAGGATACTTATATAGTTTTGGGCAAGCAATGACCCTTTCAAAGTTTTTGTCGCGTAGCTTATATAGTTATGGGAGGTGATTTGCACACTTCTTGTTTTGATTGAGACATTCAAAAATATGATGACTTGACATTTATACCCTTGTAAGAATGAATATGAGTAAAAGTGATCTAAAGGCATAAATATCAAGTTATCATATTTTAGAGTGTCCCAATCAAAACAAGGAGTGTGCAAATCACTTCCCTATAGTTATGTATGCCCCATTAACATGACACCAACTCCAACAATTTTGAATCTTATTATTGCCTCTAGCTTTTGAATAGTTAGAGCATCCATTATGAGATGTTTATAAAAAAGTTTAAGAAACTTGAAAAGGTTTATATCTTATTTTAACCATAGTGTGAAATCTAGGTGACATGAAAAGGTCTAAGTTCTTGGACCTCTTCATAAACTCAACACAATTAATGCATGTGTAATGTGAAACATTTATAAAGTTGTAACACATTTTTATCATAGTGAGAAAATGTTTATAAACTAAAAAAGTGTATAATTTATTAATATGTGATGACATGAAACACTTATAAAGCTTTATAATTTTTAACCATAGTGGATACCCTTAGAAGATTGTTCACATGGTTGCTATATACTAGTTTAACATTGATTCTTTTATAAAATGTAATATTCTTTTCAATTGCTTCGATAAAAAATTATTATCATTTTGTTCTTTAGAATAAATGAAGTTGTCGACTTGTCAAGGTGCCTTCAGTCCTTCACATTAATTCAGTTACATAAAGATATACTCCAATAACATCAAAACTTATCACTAAACCTTAGCATACAACCAAACAAAACAATCGTCAAGCGATCGTTAGTCAACATAGTCACTCACTATTCAACCGCATAAACTCTGAAATCATTCACAAAACTTGATAATCACATGAGGTATGCTACATCCACAAAATCTTTACAAAAGATTTTCCAAAAAATGATGTGGCATACATGGATATGAAGATTTGAATTCAAAAGGATAAGAGAGAAGTAATTTGGATAATTTTTATTAGTTAAAAGACATTTTGTGAAAGTTTGTTTGTAAAAGCTTTGTAGATGTAGCATTTTCCTAATCACATTTAACAACCTAGCTAACACTCAACCAACTAACTAACCGCACGTCATCAAATTGATAACACGAATACCTAATATTGTGTAATTCTTTCAATTGCAACATATAAACCCAAATAATTCGAATACCAAAAAATGGTAAGTAAAAATACTGAAAACAAAAAATATTATTATATATGTAGTAATTCTTAACCAAATATTATATCTTTCTCCTATAACAGCATTAGGTATTGTGATTGAAGAGAGCTCTTCGTTTCGGCTTCACAGGGTGCCACGTCAGCATCTCACTCCCACTTCAAAATACACTTTCACTCATAACATTGCATCAACATTTTCATTTTGGCCCCATCACCCACAATTTTATTTTATTTTCCGTTTTTTCACACGATCTGAATTCATTTTATTCAAATTAAAATACAAAATACAATACGATAATAAAAACAATACAATACGCAAATTAAAAAAATATACAATACGAAAATAAAAATGTACGAAACGATGCAAGAACACAAGCTATTTTCAGAGGAGAAAAGTTCCGTAAGGAACATGGTCCAAAAAAAGAACAAACCACTTCATCTGGGCCATCCATTTCAAAATAGATCCAACACTCTATTTCACACTTTCCCCTAACACACTCTTATAAACACACACACCCACCTACCCACCTACCACCGTCGTCGCACCCCACCGCCGCAACACCGCCATCACACCCCACTCTTGTCATCCACCACCATCGATCGCACCCCACCTCACCTGTTACAAACACAAACACTCCAAATCATCGAGCACCTATTACAAACACACACACTTCAATTCATGGTTAACGGTCGCGATCCATCACTCTTCGCCGCAGTCGAGCACCTCCGCCATGTGAATACAACATCGATTTGGTATGTATTAACCTCACATCACCATCAAATCATCTTCGGTCACACACACCCATCAACTATTTGATATAATGTCTCAACGAAAAATTGTAACCTGAAACTTGATTTTGACACCCCAAACTTACACCAATGATTTTTCGCAAACAAATTGTTCATAAAAAGTTAGTTATCTGTAGTGTCTGAGTCTTTTTTTTTGCAGTTTTTGTTATGGGCAAAGGCCATAAATGACTAACTTACTTATCCCAATTTACTGCTGTTCCTAGTCAACTCTATAATGAGTACAAAATGTGGAACGCTTTCTAGTTCATGTACTCAAATGGCACTTTGTCGAGAGTATGCATATAAGCAGTTACTCATAAAGCATATGTGTCTGTTACTAATGAATTTTTTATATATTTTGTTTTATTTTAGGTGTTCGTAAGGGTATGTTGTTTTGGAGCAGGTTGTGAAGGATAATATGCCGGATTTGTTGTCGGATGTTGTTAAGAAGAAAAGACGTCGGACTGAGTGGTGGTAGTGGTGATGATGGTAATGGTAATGATGTGGGTACCTGTGGTGGTAAATGTAGTGATGATGGGGGAGGTGGTAATGGTGGTGATGGATGTGGTGGATGGTGATAAGGCTCTCAATCTACCCATGGCAGCTCTGAAGCTTGGGGGTGCACGCACATAATTAGGGCTACCATATGGGTGAGGTACTATAGGAAATGGTGATGATGGAAGTGTAGGTGCAGCTAAACACCTAGCAAGGCGTTCCTCTGCAGAGGGTGGTGATAGTGAGATGCGTGGTGATGGTGGTGGTGGTGGTAAGGCAAGAAGTCTCTCGACCTCCTCCTCATATGGAAAAGGCATAGGTGCCTCGGGTCGGATAGATATCCTAGCAGTGTGCCGTCTGGGTGATGGTATAGGTGTAGGTGCAGACTCATCCGTCTCAAATGCCTCTGTATCCCCAACTGAGAGAACAGGGTCAACAACAGGTACAGCAGAAGAGTCGGCCAGAGCTAGGCACTCCTCCTCCTCGTTATTATCCTCATCCTCAAAGGGCTCCTCATCCTCGTCATCAGTATCATCATCGGAGGGCTCATCATCATCATCCCCTCCGTCAGCGGGATAATCAGCATGATCCTCCTCGGGGTCCTCCTCCGGGTCAGAGTTCGCCACATAGCCTAGTGATAGGGCTACGGGTGAGGCATCAGCAGGTAGAGGCTGGTCCTCCAAGGGTGCCTCAGCATCGGATGACACTAAGTACTCGGGGTACTCAGGCTCAGGTACGTATGGTACCTCGACAGGTGAAGGTGGGTGCTTAGGACTGGGCACGTAATCGGGAGACGGTGGGTGCTCAGGTCCTAGCCCATAGTCTGGAGATGGAGGGACTACCGGCTGCATAGGGAGTCCATCGTATCCGTATACGATGACTCGTCGAGCACCTCTATCAGACAGCTCCTCATCAGCTCCCTAGAAGACTCTCCCTGGCTCGGAATCACTGTAGACAGATGTGTAGGTGACTGTGGAAGAAGAAGACATGACATGATCTGTAACACTCAAACAGAGTTTACATTAGTACATATATAAGACCCATAATAATATACTTATAAACACGTATGTGAACCATGCAGCATCTAGTATACTCAACTAATGCAACAAGTAATGTATAAGTGAATGTCCCATGAAAATCCCTTTGTATGATGCAATGTTTGAAAATGGTTATAGTCCAAGTAAAAACATTTAGCCTGGTTCTCTATAACCTTGGCTCTGATACCAATCTGTAACACCCCCAAATTGGGTCGCAGCGGAATAATCTGTCCGGGAGCGTTACTTTATAGATCAATAGCACAAGATATGAGAACGACCTCTAAAAGAGTCGTTTGAAATACGATACATTGGATTTATTGAAATTTTTTAATACAAAGCACAATGGCTTAAATTGTTCAACATTGAAATAACAAGATTTTAGATCATAACAAATATCCCAAGATGTAATGACTCCAAATCTTTTATGCGTGACTCCCCAAAAGAGTATCCCCAATGTATCCTTAGCACCTCGTGACTCATTGACCTGAGAAAACATGCTTTAAAACGTCAACATAAAGTTAGTGAATTCATAGGTTTATGTAAAATGTAATGTAGGACCGCAAGATTTCCAAGTGTATGATAATGCAACAGATGCAAACATCACAAAGTGTAATTACGTTTCCCTAAGCTCATGACACTGAAGCTCGACATGTATGAATTGCAATATAAATTGCCAACATTGCCCTTGATGATGTTCTAACCCGCAACATCTCAAATCCGACATGGTATACGTCCGTTGTCTGGCAAACCGACACAGTGAGTGATACTCACTCGAACAGGGATGTTAATCCTAAATAGATCTATTTATAACATTCGTGCTCACACAAGGTAATTGACAGTTCATGATAATGGGCACAGTAGGTTATCGCTACTTAGGCAAGCACGTAATCATGATAAAATGTACACTTGCGTCCAATTTGTAAAACAGAGCATGTTTCTCACCCTAAAAGTTGTAAATCATTGATATAGTAAAACATGGGGCTATGAACTCACCTTAGTAGGTAGTTCTCTGCGAATGGTAAATATATCTAAGTATGGCAAATGAATCACACCGTCAAATCCCTAAGTAAATACGGCCAGTCTTAGTCTACAAGATTAGGCTAATGACTTCATGTATAAACTACAATAAACTTGCTAGTTTATATAACTATATACTGTTATTACTTATATGGTGGTACACATGTTTAATGTATTTATTTTCCTCGTTTGATCTTAGGAATATGTACGACTATATACTTTTAAGTATACCCGGTGTATATGTATTAAATATAAACATACTTATTTATTATTCATGTGTTTTAGTCGTATAAGTATCCACATTATACCCCGACTAGTCTGACATCTTAAGTGTTTATTAAAATCACTTTTGTTCATAAAATACCCTTACGCTTTCCATATTTACAAAAATAGTCCTTATGTTTATGAAAATAGAATATTTACATTTTAAACCCAAATAAGTTTTGAAAAGTGGTAAAAGGCTCCATTAGTCTCCAATAAGCTACATAAGCTGCGGCAGCTCATAAATAAGCTCGGATGAGCTTATTTAAGCTTATTGGGCTTTTTGGGCCCGTTAAGGTCCATTAAGCGTTTTAATGGTCCATTTAGAATTTTAAAAGCACACAAGCCCTCTTTAAGCTTATTTATGCTTAATGAAGCTGTTGAGCTTTGTAATAAGCTTAGATAAGCTTATTTGAGCTTATTGGGTTTGTTACCCCAAATAACTCAACCCGTAAAGGTCCAAGATGTCCATTAGGGTTTTATACATCGTTCAACTTATTTTTCTAGTCTTATTAAGCACCTATAAGTCTGTTTAAGTTGTTTTTACAATTTGTCTTATTCCATAAGCCAATAAGCTCTCGGTAATGGGCTTTTGAGCCCAATATGAACCCGTTAAGGGTTTTACATGCCTAGGTTTATTCAAACAAGGTCCTTTAGCACAATTAACTTTCAATAAGCCATAACTTACTGTTTTAGCACACCAATAAGCTGTCAAAGCTTATTAGGCTGTTGGGCCTGCTATTAGGCCTCGCTAATGGGCTGTCAAGCCTAATACGACCCGAAAGTGGTCCATTACGCTTACTAGTTGGTTTCTAGGGTTTTTAACCTTTTGTTAAGCACATTAAGCACTTGTTAAGCATTACTTAATCATGTTTTAGCATACTAACATATTCCACACCCATCTTAAATGGGTTTCGTGTCCAAGACGTGGCTCATCAAGCTTCTACAAGCTTGTATGAGCTCGTCACCTTTCTAGGGTTTTGGTTACGCATGTCAACAAGTTCTAGACTCGTTCTAACAAGTTCTTAGCAACCCTAATTCGTATATAACGTAGTGTACATTCCCTTTATGAGCAAAACGAATCGTTACGTGTTTATTATACGTGACATATATATGTTTTCTTTCTAAAACGTTTCTGAAACATTTTACCACGCCCTCAGCTTATATTTTATGAAAGCATGGTTCATATTCGACGTCCAAACTCATTTACAAGTTCATGTTTAGTGCCTTCTGGCTTTTAAGTTACACCACACAAGTCATACGCATAGTATTAGCACTATACGAGTACATGGGTTGTGCCATGCTAGGCACGACCCATGTCTAGCTTGAAATCACAAAGCATACGTGTTCTATACATATACGAACATAAGCTAAGACAAGAAAACATAGACTAAAGGACTTACAAAGAGTCCTAGCGTCTTGTTTGGTGTCGTGAAGGTTGTGATAAAAACCCGAATACTTAACCCACTTCCTTGCTTATACCCGTAACTTTGTTGCCTTCTAAACCCTTATACGATCAACCCTAGCTTCCTTGATTACTAGAAGCTAACCTAAGTTGCTTGTTTAAGAGTGGTGTCGAGTTTATGAGGGTGTTTGTTCTCGGCTGTGATGACACCCGAAACAAGGAGAGAAAACAAAGATGGTTTTGCCTTGAGAGAGAGTTGGTGTGTTTAAGAGTTGTAAGAAGTGTTAAGCTTAGATAGAGGTGTGCTTATATAGGCCTAAGCTTGGTTACTTGTCTAGTTCTATCCCAAACACAAACCGTGCCCTAAGTGGCGGTTTTGGTTAGGCTTAGTTAACCTCACCTGGTTTTGATAATACCACTTAGTACACATCTTAATTACAAGATCAATGGTACAAGATACTTGAGATTTGAAAAATCTTATGGTATATGCATGTGTTGTATAAGCCACGGGTACCCAAGAGCGAGAAAGGGATCCAAAGTGGTCTTACACAATGTGTATTAGGCTTAATCATAAGCTTATATCTTATAAGTACATTGCATTAATTGGAAGATATATGTACATGTACTTAACTAGGATATTAGGAAGGGTGGGATGTAGGGTTTACAGGATTAGGAGGGAGAAGAGTTTTTGAAATCTTTTGGTAAGACATCATAGTACAAGACTTAATTAAAAGGATGTTGTACAGGATTTACAAGCTTTAGTTTAGGTTTTAGCTTTACACAATGGACATTGTGTTTTATTTGAGCTATGATCGGCCTCCATGGCTTAGTAACACGAAAATTGAATAATTTTTGTGTTTAGGGATTAAAAGTGGGTATTGGTTTGAGTCTAGGTAAGTCTAGGTATTTTCGGATTGCGAAACGTAACTCTTTTACGTGACCAATAAAAAAATAAAATGCGCAAAGTTAATAATTATCCTCCTAATAATTATATAACACTTGCTAGACGGAAACCTTAATTTATTTGGTGACCGTTTACGTTGAATGATTATTTCTAGTCTACGCGATTTAGCCTAAATGTTTAAAAATAAAAGTAAACGCGTACAAGTCTAAAATAATAAATGAAAATAATAGGTGTCATAAAATGACCTGAAATTTGAGAAATGTTACAGTCTCCACCCGTTAACAGAGCTTTGTCCTCAAAGCTTAAGACATTGTAGTGGATGAAGACGTCCGATTTGTGAAGAGGTGTGGGTATTTCTTTTTGAAGGAATCTTCACGTTCCCATGTGAACTCAGGACCTCTCCTCGAGTTCTAGCGAACCTTGACAATTGGAATACGGCTTTGCTTTAGCCGTTTGACCTCTCGATCCATGATTTCTACGGGTTCCTCCACAAAACAGAGCTTGTCGTCAATATGTAGTCCTTCCAACGGAACGGCTAATGGTTCGTCGGAATAACATTTCTTCAAGTTGGATACATGAAATGTATTGTGAACCCTGCTCAACTCTTGAGGAAGCTCAAGCTTGTAAGCAACGGATCCAATCTTTTCTAGCACCTTGAAAGGTCCAACATATCTGGGGTTTAACTTCCCTCGTTTGCCAAAACGTACGACCCCTTTCCAAGGTGAAACTTTGAGCATAACTCTATCCCCAACTTGGAACTCCATCGGCTTACGCTTTAAGTCGGCGTAACTCTTTTGTTGGTCACGAGCGGCCTGCATTCTCTGCTTGATCTGAATGACCTTCTCAGTTGTCTCTTGGACCATTTCTGGACTGGTGAGTTGAACTTGCCTGTCCTCGGCCCAACAAACAGGTGAACGACACTTTCGACCGTAAAGTACCTCGAATGGTGCAGCCTTGATGCTAGCGTGATAACTATTATTGTAAGAAAACTTAACTAGTGGCAAATGTCTAACCCAAGCATTTCCAAAGTCGATCATACAAGCACGTAACATATCCTTAAGAGTTTGGATAGTTCTCTCGCTTTGTCCATCAGTTTGCGGATGGTACGCAGTACTCATATCCAAGTTAGTACCCAAATCCTTCTGAAGTGATCTCTAGAAATTTGATGCGAATCTAGGGTCACGATCACAAATGACCGAGACAGTTATTCCATGCCTCGTGACTACCTCCTTCAGGTACATTCTCACTAATTTATCAATGAAATCAGTCTCTCTCATTGGTGTAAAGATTACAGACTTTGTAAGTCGGTCAACAATCACCCAAATGGTGTCATATCCTTGCGACGACTTAGGAAGCTTTGTGACAAAATCCATAGTGATATTATCCCACTTCCATTAGGGTATCTCGGGTTGTACTAACAAACTTGATGGCCTTTGGTGTTCAGCTTTGACTTTAGCACACGCCAAACATTTGCTAACATAGGTGGCGATGTCGGCCTTCATATTGGGCCACCAATATAGCTTTTTCATGTCCAGGTACATCTTGTCAGAACCCAGATGGATGGAGTATTTTGATTTGTGGGACTCGTGCATGATCATAGTCCTCAAGTCACCATAATATGGCAACCAACTCCTGTCGTTTAAGCATAAGGTTCCGTCAGCGCGGGGTTCTAACTTTTCCTTCGGTATATCATTCCTGATCATACCACCTACATCTTTGTTCTTGAGATTCTCTGATTTCTGTGCTTCGGTCTGAGCATTCAAGATTTATTTAGGAAGATCCAAACCAATAGTCATCACTAAGGCTCAGACTCTTAATGGTTTAATTTGCTCTTTCCTGCTCAAAGCATCAACAACAACATTTTCTTTCCCCGGGTGATAAAGAATCTTACAATCGTAATCACTGAGCAACTCTAACCAACGACGTTGCCTCATATTCAACTCTTTTTGGTTATGTATGTGTTGTAGACTCTTATGATCTGTGAACACCGTACACTTGGTTCCATACAAGTAGTGCCTCCAATTCTTTAGAGCAAACACCACTGCACCAAGTTCCAAATCATGAGTAGTATAATTTTCTCATGATTCTTCAATTGTCGTGATGCATAAGCAATAACCTTCTCGTTTTGCATCAATACCGCACCCAATCCTTTATGTGACGCATCGCAATACACAATGAAGTTCTCATCTCTTTGAGGGAGAGCTTAAGATAGGTGCGCTACACATCTTATTCTTCAATGTTTGAAAAGCTGCTTCCTGCTTGTCACCCCATTTAAAGGCGACTTTCTTCTGAGTGAGTTTGGTCATTGGCTTAGTGATTTTTGAAAATCCTTCAATGAATCTTCGGTAGTATCCAGTAAGACCTAAAAATTGATGAATCTCTATTGGTGTTTTAGAAGACACCCAATCTTATATGGATTCGATCTTTGCGGGATCCACATGAATGCCTTGACAATCAATCACGTGGCCGAGAAATTATACCTTGGGAATCTAAAATTCACATTTAGAGAATTTAACATATAATTCTTCTTTCTTAAGCAAATCCAGAATTGCCTTAAGATGTTCTTCATGTTCTTTCTTGTCCTTTGAATAAATTAGTATATCATCAATAAAGACAATCACAAACTTATCCAAATATGGTTTGCACACCCGATTCATGAGGTCCATAAATACTGCCGGTGTGTTCGTTAAACTGAATGCCATAACTTGGAACTCATAATGACCATACCGAGTCCTAAATGCCGTCTTTAGAATATATCCTTCACGTATTCGAAGCTGATGATAACCCGATAGCAAGTCTATCTTAGAATAAACACTGGATCCTTGTAGTTGATCAAATAAATCATCGATCCTTGGGATTGGTTAACGATTCTTCACCGTTAGCTTATTTAATTCCCGATATTCAATGCACAATCAAAATGATCCATCCTTCTTTTTGACAAACAAGACCGGAGTCCCCCAAGGTGAGGAACTGGGTCTTATAAGCCCTTGTCGGATAGTTCTTGCAATTTTCTTGACAACTCTTTCATTTCGGAAAGAGCTAATCGATAAGGTGCTCGTGCTATAGGTGCAACACGAGGCATCAAACTAATTTGAAATTCCACTTGTCGAGTCGGTGGAACACCCGGCAATTCTTCAAGAAATACTTTAGGAAAATCTCAAACTATTGGTACGTCCTCAAGTCGCTTCTCCCCTGACTTGTCTTCAGTCTCCTTTGTAGTAACATGTGCTAGAAATACATGATGTCCTTTCAACAAATATTTTTGAGTTTTGTTGCATGAAATGATGTTCAAACGAGTCTCGTTTCCTTGATTGCTTCTGTC
>BQNB010052464.1:0-31564 GCA_026074375.1 Tanacetum coccineum
AGAAATATTAAATAATGACCCTTATTCTCCTCTCCCTCTGAAGGACCTTAACTGTGAAGAACTTAAAACCGTTAAATCCTAAGTTGGGGAACCCCCGGAGATTAAAGTCAAGGACCTACCAGACCAAGAGAAGACAACTTTCACTTGCCCTTATGGAACATTTTCCTATCGACGTATGCCTTTCGGCTTATGTAATGCTCCTGGCACGTTCCAAAGGTACATGATGGCCATTTTCCATGACATGATCGAGGAAATAATGGAAGTCTTCATGGATGATTTATCGGTCTTTAGGGACTCCTTCACATCTTGCTTCTCCCATTTAGACAAAATGCTCAAAAGGTGCGAAGACACCAATCTTGTTTTAAATTGGGAAAAGTGCCATTTCAGGGTCAAAGAGGGCATTGTCCTCGGCCACAAGATTTCAAAATCTAGGATTGAGGTAGATAGGACAAAAGTTGATGTTATTGCAAAATTACCTCCTCTCACGTCCGTCAAAGGAATTCGGAGTTTTCTAGGTCATGCCGGGTTTTATCGTCGATTTATTCAAGATTTTTCTAAAATCGCCCGGCCAATGACACATCTTCTTGAAAAAAAGACTCCTTTCATTTTCTCGACCAAGTGTAGAAAAGCATTTGAGACCCTAAAGAAGAAATTAACCGAATCCCCGATTTTAGTTGCCCCCGATTAGGACTTGCCCTTTGAAATTATGTGTGATGCAAGTGACTTTGCAGTTGGGGCAGTCCTGGGGCAATGTAAGACCAAACATTTTCAGCCTATACACTATGCGAGCAAGACTATGACTGATGCCCAAGCTCATTATACTACTACGGAGAAAGAATTATTAGCCGTAGTATATGCTTTTGAGAAATTCTGAACTTATCTAGTCTTGTCGAAAACCATAGTGTATACAGACCACTCAGCTCTCAAGTATCTTCTCGCTAAGCAAGATACTAAACCGAGATTGCTCTGTTGGATTCTTCTCCTCCAAGAAATTGATGTCATTATCCGTGATAAAAAAGGAGCGAAGAATCCTCATCAAAGTGATCCCAAGAAAAAGAAAATTACTGAAACATTTCCTTTTGAGACACTTAGGATGGTGACTTTTCGTGGTGATTCTAACACCCAATGGTTTGCCGATATTGCAAATTACCATGAGGGGAACTTTATTGTGAAAGGGATGGAGTCCCAACAAAAGAAGAAATTATTTAAGGATGTTAAGCATTAGTTTTTGGACGACCCCTACTTGTTTAGGATTTGTGCGGATCAAGTGATTAGGCGGTGTGTATACGGCCAAGAAGCCATTGATATCCTCACGGCTTGCCATAATGGACCCACTGGGGGACATCATGGTGCCAACTACACGGCTAAAAAAGTCTTTGATTCCGGTTTCTATTGGCCGAAGATTTATTGAGATGCCCATGACTTAGTCACACGGTGTGACGCTTGTCAACGTCAAGGAAAAATCTCGCAACGTAATGAAATGCCTCAAAATTCAATTCAAGTTTGCGAGATCTTTGACATATGGGGCATCGACTTTATGGGCCAGTTCCCGTCTTGACGAGGGAACAAGTACATTCTCATGGTCGTTGACTACTTGTCAAAATGGGTTGAAGCGAAAGCGCTCCCCACTAATGATGCCTAAGTTGTTTATAAGTTCTTAAAATCTCTCTTCGCCCGTTTTGGAACTCCTCGTGCTATTATTAGTGATCGCGGTACTCATTTTTGCAATGACCAATCCATAAAGGTCATGCTTAAATATGGGGTTACCCACCGTCTTTCTACCGCGTATCATCCACAAACTAGTGGGCAAGTGGAGGTTTCAAATCGTGGTTTGAAACATATATTAGAAAGAACCGTAGGTGAAAACCGTGCTTCTTGGTCCGATAAGTTAGATGATGCATTGTGGGCCTTCTGTACCGCGTTTAAGACACCCATCGGGTGCACTCCTTATAAGCTTGTGTACGGGAAGGCTTGTCATCTCCCTATGGAACTTGAACACAAGGCCTATTAGGCCTTGAAGCATTGCAACTTCGATCTTAAGACCGCGGGTGATCACCGAAAAGTTCAAATGAATGAACTTAATGAACTTCGTGATCAAGCTTACGAGAACTCTTTAATCTACAAAGAGAAAACGAAGAAGATTCACGACTCCAAAATCAAGAACCGCGTCTTTAACGTTGGTGATTGAGTCCTCCTCTTTAATTCTTGATTAAAGATTTTATTAGGCAAGCTTAAGACCCGTTGGACCGGACCGTTCACCGTCACCTAAGTTTTCCCTTATGGTATCGTTGAGTTATCTTCAACCAATGGACCTAACTTCAAGGTGAACAGTCACAGACTCAAACATTACTTTGGAGGGGACATACCACCCATGGTTGTCCCGGATCTCTAAACCTTCCCTATGGACAATTAAATTCTGGGTCGAGTCAAGCTCGCGACTCAATTAACAAAAACAAGGCGCTTCTCAGGAGGCAACCTGTGTTTCTGTCTTCTCTCTATGAAGACTCTCGTGCTTGTGGTTTTGTCCAACGCTCACCCGGTCTTCATTCCTTTGCATATTTTGGGAATCATATATCCTTGATCTTATTGACTAACGTTTAATCTTTGGCATAATTAATAAACGGCTTTAGATTTAAGTGAGATTCCCTTTTATATTAGAAATATGCATTGAAATTAGTATGAGGGGGGGTGGCAACCCCCACATTGAGGACAATGTATCGTTCTAGTATGAGGGGGGAATCTTTTAATTTGATCCCACTTGCATTTGTCTATGTCTTTCATGTAACCCCGTTTTACCAAGAAAATATAAAAAAAATGTGATTTTATGCCAAAATTTAAAAAATTTGCAAAAATAAAATAAGTGTTTATCACAAATGTTGACTTTCCGCTGGTGAGAATAAGAATAATTTTTGACTTGACCGAGCATGTTGAGCTCTAGCTTACTCCCTTAACCTTTATAAATGTATAAGCTTTTGCTAGTCTTTTATACAAGAAGCTTTAAAATGCGAATTCTAGCTCAAAAGGCCAAGATTTTGCAAGTTTCCATAAATGACTTTAAATATGCAAAGCTTAATTTTATTTGGCTAAGCATTCGCGGATCTTTTTATTAAAGATTTTAAATTTGCGAAGAACGAGAAATGATAGAGTTAAATATAAGTTGGAATGCTAAGCAAGGATTAGTTGGAAATCTTAAAAGCTCATAAGTGTAATTTGTGGCTTTTTCTCCCAGTAGCTTCTAAAATGACTAATAATACGTGCTCTTTTTGAAAGACAAGTTAGAGTTTTATCACTCTTAAAAGTCCGTTAAGATCAACATTTTTAGAGTAAAAAGCTTTATCGATGAATTGATAAATAAGAGTTTTTGATCAAAATATGTTTTTATTTTCTAAAAAGAAATTTTCCCAGTATACTGTGTAAATATGAAATGTTGCAAAAAAAAATTAGATGAAAAAAAATGAAAAAAAAATGATGATAAAATGAAAAGAATGTGAAAAATATAATAATGTTGCTAGTATATGTTGCTTAATAAATAAAGGGAAAATGACTTTTTCTAAAATTTAAACATTCTTTTGATCTTAAACTTGTTAATCCCTGCAAAATTTTGAAACCGGACATTTGTTAATTCTGATCAGTATTCTCTGTGGGGTGTCAAAAGCCTGAGCACTTGACCGATGAGGTCGAGAGGTTCCGAGAAGAAAGTCACTCTAAAGGAATTAACTTACCTACAATGTCTTGATTTTGGAGGAATTAGCTTGCTTTGAGTTATAAACTTACCAAGCTTTATGGAAAAACTTTAGTAAAGGGTTCAAAAGTCGAAGAGTTTCGACAAATTATTCTCTGTGGGGTGTCAAAAGCCCAGTCACTTAGCCGACGAGGTTGGGATGTACCGAGAAGAAATGTTGCTACATGGGACAATATCACATTTGAATTCATATAACTAAAAGTGGAACGTGAAACTTGGAAAGGTTATAACTATCTAAAAATGTGGGTTGGATGGTCAAAATTCAAACTGAGCACACACACTTTAATATATTATATCTGTCGGGAGGAGAAGTTTTACACAAATTGCAAATATGAGTAACGTTATCATCCCAACTTGTAATTAACAATGATTTCGTTTTTAAGCTTAGTTTGGGAATAAGTGAAAAATCAAGGACAACGAATTTATCCTTCTAGGGAACCTTAGGACTGAGGTGTTTCTTATTCAGTGATCCTAAATGTTATGATCAATAATGAAAGTCCAGCATGTTGTACATAACGAAAAATAAGAAAATGTGTGCAAGAAAAAAAATTGGTAAACGAGGAGTGTTTAAAAAACTAGTAATTTCTTAATCCCTTTTAAATTTTACACTTTGCTACTTTTCAAGGTATTTAATTTAAGGGGGTTGAAATTTTTAGTTTTCTAAACATGGATTTATTTCATTGCGTGAGGATACAGCAATATTTTAGTATGAGGGGATTTGGTATGTGCTTAAATACACATACCTTTTTCTCAATAAAACGAGCTTAAATGACCAAAAATGGACTTAAAATGCCAAATACATACTTGTTTTGTGTTATTTACTGTGCAGGTAACGGATATTCACAAAAAGACAAAAACAAAGCCAAAATAGACAAAATCGAGCACGGGATTGAAAAGAGCGTGGAAAACCAAAGCCGAAGGCGTATGCATCTTATTGGGCCAACCTGTACCCAAGTTAATGGGCCGAGTCAGCCCATTAAGCTTATTTGTTAAATCAAAAGCCCAAATAATAATCCTAAATCCTTTATTAAAGTCCAAACCCAAATTAAACCAAACCGGCCCAACAAAAGGCCCAAACCACTTAAACACACCCCCGTTACCCTTAACCAAACAGCCCCTTAAACCTGTTACACCGTTAGTCCTTAAGGACTATGTATACCCTAACCCTGTTACCCTACATCCCCCAATTTTAAATACACCTGAATTTGGCAGGAAAGACCAAATCGAGCCAAAACCCCTTCTCTATTGGTTCGATTGGTTCGAACACACTCTTCACCACTCCTGACACACGCCAGAGCCACGTGGCAACTTAAAGTTTTCTTATTGAATGAAACAAAACGCGTCAACAGAAGGGGAAAGAATCAAAGTCAAGACAGAGTTTTAATGGTTGATTTGGCGTAATTAAGGGCTTTCTATAAGCTATTTTAGGGATGATTAAAGGCTTAGGTGGAAGGTTTTACCTCACAAGGATAAGCACAACCACACAACCCTATAAAAGGGAGACAAATTCACACAAGAAAAGGCATCTTAGTTTTTAGAGTAGATTAGTTCTGCTTATGTACTAGCTTATTTTCATGTTTTTCGTCTTTTAAATATTGTCAAATTACTTTCAAGCTTTGTACCATCAGGGATTATGCAATAAAAGTGAGTTCTCATTTTCTCTTTAAAGGCTATTATTTGCATTTGTTTACCTAGTGCTTATTTTCTGCTTGTTATTGCCTATGGCTGCTTATTTTGTTCTTATAAATGCTTTTAAAGTTTGTGTTATGACTTTTAAGGCATTTGAAAGTTGTTTCTTAAAAACTGTCTTATTTGTGCTTTAAGTTTGCTTATTGGGGTAGCTTATGATTAAGTGCTTATCCTTAGTTTAAACTTGCTTATTAATGATGAATATGCTTAGTTAAAGCTTTTGTCTTCAAAAAAATCGTAGCTAAATTCAGTCACTACTACAAAAAAGGCTAAAAACACCCCCCAAAAAGATCGGTTATGTAAAACCCTATCTCTATGACAAAAAAATAGTGGGAAGGGAATAAATGGAATTAGGTTTTCTTGAAAAAACCAGTTTTCATAATAGAAATTGTATAAAAATTAGTTTTTGGGGTGCAAACCACCATTTTTACACAATTAAAGACACTAGTGTGTATGTAACAACATGTCTCTATGTGTTTATGTTAAAAAAGTCGATCTCAATAATAGTTTTTCATTGCCCAAAATATATCCAGACCGGTAATAATGAAAAAACCCAGTTTTAATATAAAAAAATCTCGAGACCGGTTTTTAAACTAAAAACACGTCTTTTTTAGGCCTAATCTGGACCGGTTCTAGTTTTTAAACCAGGCATGTATATGTTGTTTACAAGCAGACATGTTTTAAGGAAGAGACAGGTCTTGATTTCCCAAATTGTGAGCGGGACTTTTTCCCCCTTTACTCTTTTCAATATTTTCAATGAATTTCAAACTAAACCTAATTGCTTTTTCTATCTCATTTTTTTAACACCCACACACACACATACACACACTGTCATACCACCATGGCACACCTCTACCACCGCCACTTGTGTCACTGCCCATCACTCTTGTTTATATCAAAGGTTTGTATAACTTGAACTACATCTGTCATTTTTTTGTAATTATTATGTATTCTTTTAAAATTTTATTTGTTTGTTTTCTACTTCCCGAGTTAGATAAATTAATTGATTTTTTGACTTTTGGGTTATATAGGTTAAAGCTGCTTAATTTATTTGCCTTTGTCTTATAAGAAACAGAGGTTATGTGAGCAAATTAGAGTTAGTTTGTTAGCAGATTCATGTGGTTAAAGCTTGCACCCAAGGTGTTTGATGAAATGCTTAATTTTGTTTTTATGTATGTTTTTCACATACAAAGGCTGCTTAAGATGGTGGATGATTTGAACTTTTAGGACTTTTTGATACTCTTGTCTGCTTATAATTCTAAGCAAGTATGACACACAAGATGAAATATAAGGTTAATAAGTTATTCGGATCTAAGTAACAATAATTAAATGGAGACTAAGAAACAATCTGGTTGTGTTTGTACTTTGTGGTTATTGATTTAATTTAACCTTGAGTCTATAATCTGTGGTTCTTCTAATAGTCTAGCAGGTTTAAGATTTAGTAGCTTTGTGTTGTGTGTTAGTGACTTGTTTAGCTTGGTGTTCTTGTCGGTTTTTTTACTAGCTCTTGATATTGACTAGCATTTACAAACAAATATTATCTCAGTTACCTCCGCATGATACAAGTGAGATTATAATAGAAGATGGAGGTTGAAGTTTTTGATTGACAAAATTGAGCTCGAAGGCTTTTTGATGACCTTGAAGATCTACAACTACCAAGGACCTGTAAACGAAGACTACAATATTGTGAATACACTGCTTCACCTGGTAAATTTAAAAACCTTATCTTGAAGTTTTGTTATGTTTATGCTTAGTATTTTAAGAATCTTAAGTTACTTGTTTTGTTCAGAGTTTCAAACACCAACTCCTGCCTTGGTCAATCACAATGATGTCTTAGATGATGATGAAGATGAGTCTTTGAATGAAAATGATGATGACAAGAAAGATGAGCTCAACAACATTGATGAAGGTGAGGAACTAAACGCACACCATTTAGTTCTGGCTCAGTTTTGACAAGGTATGAAATATGTATATGTTTATTACACTTTGAAATATGCTTTGGCCATTTTTTAATGAACAGAATTTGGCAGTTATATCTCACTAGTTTTCTTTTCTTATTTATATTGATATTTTATCATATGTCAAAGTCTTAGAGTACACTAGTATTAGTCAAATACCGATGGAAAGAAGATGGGTTGGCTGCTTGTATAAGCAGAACATCATACAACATCAAAATTGATAAGGTAGGATATAATTGAAACTTAAAAATATACTTGACTATATTTGTTTATTTAATGTCGTGCTTATATTTTTACCAGCCGCCAGAACCACTTCCTCCATCTTTGGCCGTCGGCTTTGGCCGGCATAGTGGAGGTCATTCCTCCTGTCTTCCAGCCATTCGTTCGTACTTCAATCCTTACACCTTGTTTGAAGAGTCCGTTTTCTGGTATGGTTCTTCTTAGGGTTGTTTTAAGCTATGGAGTTGTATAGTGGTCCAGTTAGGTGGTAGTTTGCGGGGGTCATTTTACCAGCGATTTAGTTGTAGTTCAGTGTGTTGCGGTTTAGTTCTATATCTCAACAAAGGGTCAAGAGTTAAGGGTCTATGGTTCAGGTTTGAGGGTCGTTGAGGTTGTTATAGTTATAGGGTCATTTGATCAAGGTACTAGAGTCTGAGTCGTTAGTCAAGTTTGTAAGGTTCTTGTAATTCCTAGCATGTTACTAGTTTTTATTTATCGATATATTTAATGCCTTTAAAAAATACACTCTAGATATCTTATTTTATAATCTCGACTTTGTGATGATTTTGAATCCTCAAGATATGTTTGACTGAACTTTGGGGCTGTTTGATACTATTTTGTGTGGGATATAAACTTGTGTTCCTTGCTAAATCATTTTCTTTATTATTTTACAGATTAGGAGTAGACCATTGTTGGTACAGGTGAGTTCATATTATCTCGAATTTTATGAGAAGCAAATGTAATTATATATAGAAGAGATGGAACTATATAAGACGTGTAATTCAAATTACAGGTGATGCTACATTTTACTTAACTAAACATTTTGAATCATTTGATAGACGATGATTAAAGATGGTCGATAAAGATCACCAATTAAAGTTGTTTTTTATGGGGCTGGTCTTTCTACGTCATACGCCGCTAATATAGAGATTATGGCTTTTCCTCAGGTCATGGTTTATAATGTTTTGCTGTTTGTTTTTTCTTTACGTTGTAAGGTTATCAGATTCTATTTAAATAGTAATTTTTGTGATATTTCCATTACTAACTTTTACACAATTTAGTTGTTGAAAATCTCATCTTCTATGATTTCTGCATATTGAGGTGTTGTTCGTGTAGTTAAGAACTGTAAAATAATAGAGAATGTTACTAATATGTTGTAATCATCTAGATGAGTAACATGTAAAATTGGAATACAATCCTGTTATTAAAGTAACATTTTATAATTCTAGGATAACCTAAAATAGAAAAAACATTGCATTGATTTTGGGAGGGAGTTAGTACTCGACAAGTCTGTTAACTAACTTGTATGAATCTTATGACAGCAAAAGCACAAACAAGTAGCCATAATTGTAGAAGTGAACAAATCTGTATATTATCTGCTATTAATTAACTTGTATAAATGTTATAACCAAGTTTCAACTGGCCTAGGAACTGCTATTTAAGATTTTAGTGCCGTTTTTTGCCCTTTTGATTGTGTACCTGTAGGGTTGTAGGATCTGATTCTGCTAACGTGTGTATTTTACTTTAATACACTGAATGTTGTCGATGCCACCAGATATCAGGTTGTTATGTAAGCTTTAGAACAGCAAATTAGATTACTAGTATAGTGAATGTTTGCTACATATTATTTTTGTGGCGGTGTCTCGTTATGTTCTTTTTGTGAGAGCTGCTGCAATTTTCCTCTGTGTCCGCTGGTTAGTTTGATATTAGTGTGTTTGGGTTGGGTTGGCAGTATGGGATGCTAAGTGCTATATATGGCATTGTGGGTATGTCTCACTTAGGCACTCACTGTAGTGATTTTGTGTTCTATTGTTGTCCCCTCCCTTTTAGTGGCTGCTGGTAATTGTGGCATGGTTCAGGTCAGTTTTGTGGTATTTTAGTGTCTCAAATGGACCTGGTGCAAGCTTGAGTCTTTAAATGGGTGGCAAGTCATTTTTGTGCAGGTTGTCTTTGTTAGCTTTAAGCTAGGCTAAGTAGGTTTATGCCTTTGGTTTGTAATTACTGATGTTTTTATTTCATTAAATTACTTTTAGGTACCGTGGAGTAATGAGCGTCCGTTGGAGAACAAAGAGTTGAACGCGATCATTGGTGCATGGTTTACATTGTGGCGAGATTAAACCTAGATATTTAAGTTGAATTCTAGTGTTTTTCTTTATGGTTATTTGTTGAATTCTAGTGATTTAATTTGATTTGAATTTTGTATTTTCTTTATGTAAATATGAATTGAAGTTCTCTTTATTTACTTTAATTTGTTGATTTTGACATTTTTGGTCCATCTAAATCAGTTTATATATATTTGCTGTATTTATATTTCTTTATTTTGGTGGGTTAAATTTGTAAATTTTGGAATTTATTAAAGAATTCCAAAAAAAAATTAAATGATTAAAAAAAGACAGGTTTTGAGATAAAACATATCTTTTTAATCTATATAAAGACTGGTTGGATGTTGTTATAAAGACATGTTTCGGGATAACCAGTATGGAGACCAATTGTTAAGGGGACCATTTTTTAAGGAGAGAATCGGTGTCGATTCTTCTTATAGAGACTGGTTGTATAACCGGTTTTCATATGTTTTGATCATGGAGATACCCCCCCTCGGAGAGTGGTTCCAAAACCACTCTTTATGGGCTATTTTGACCAGTTTCTATGGCGTTTTTTTATAGTAGTGTGAGTCTTTCATAGTTTTAAAATGGAATTTGAAACTTTAAAGGGGTGTTTGGGACAACAGCTTTAACCAAGGTTAAAGATGTTTGACCTAACTCTGGCTTTTTAGTCAGCTTTGATAAGCTCAGTTTAGGTCTAAAGTTCTGTTATCAAAAGCTCTTTTGGTTTAAATCTGAGTTTTTGGGTTAAGACTATAAATTGTTTGAATCTATGGTAATAATACAGCTTATGTGCTTGTATTTTGATTAAAGTTATTTGGTGTTGTTTTCATACCTGTTTTGAGTCCTCAATACAGTAGAAATAACCTAATATAAGCGTTCATTCATCATTTGGTTTTTAGTCTAAATCAGTCAAAGTGTTTAAATTTTAAAGTTTTTAAAAGCCTTGCTTTTCAATCTTAGATGTAGATAAGTTCAAGTTAGTTTTAGGGTCTGTAACCTTTAGCACAAGCTTATTGGCCTACAAGCTAAATCTGTTTAAGCTTTATTTAGGTTTTAAAACTTATTTGCTTAGCTTAATTTAAGGTTGCTTTTTAGTCTTTTTCAAAAGTTTAAAGCCAAAAATATCAACCCTGTCTGAATCAGCTTATTCATATGTCATTTTCATGGCTTATTAGTGTTTCAAATTGCTTAAAACTTGTTTTTCTAAGTAGCTTATAGTCCAAACTTTATATTTTTTCAACTTTCAGGTTCTAGATTTTTTATTTTGTTAGCCTCAAAATATTGAGTCGAACAATGAAAGTTCATTCATTAATTATATTAGGTATCGGTCATTAATTAATATACATTGTAATAGGCTAGACGGGTAAACGGGCTCTTAAATGTAAGCTAACCGGTTACGTGTATTGGGCGAAAGCCCAAGTAATCCCGAGCCCGGCCCGTAGAAATACTAAAGGCATGTTAGCCTTTTAGTCTAGGTATAAATACCACTCTCCATGGATGTTATATTGGACCGTTTAAGGTGCTCGCTAAAGTTGGAATGGTTGCTTATAGACTTGAACTCCTAGATAAGTTAAGTCGTGTTCATAGCACTTTCCATGTTTCTAATTTGAAGAAGTGTTACGCCGAAGAACCGCTTGCTATTTCGTTAGACGAAATTGAGATTGATGAAAAGCTAAACTTTATTGAGGAACCGGTCGATATCATGGACCGCGAAGTGAAGTATTTAAAGCAAACTCGTATCCTAATTGTCAATGTGGGTTGGAATTCAAGGCAAGGTCCTGAATTCACTTGGGAACGCGAGGACCAAATAAAGAAGAAGTACCCTCATCTCTTTTCTAAATCTAAACCTACGTCTGAATCAACGTCTTAGGCTTTGAGGATAAAGCTCTTCTAATAGGGAAAGGATGTCACACCCTGTAAATTTCAGGTCAATATTTTAAACTATTCTGATCATTATTTTGGATTTTATCCGTTACGTTTGAATTTAACGTAAAACTGAGAGGTTATCCCGCGTAAATCTAAAAATCATCATCGAACGCGTTCCGACTTCGGATTTGAATTAGTTTAGATATTATATGAGTTATTTGATCCTTTCTGAGTGTTTTGTAGTTTACGTTCACTCCCTATACTTATTTTTACGATTTAGCATTTAATTTGCGTTTTTCGCGTTTTTGATCAAACAGAACCCTAGAAACCCGTAATCTTTTTGTGTAAACTCTATTTATTGAATATCTCGTATTCATAAGTCAAAAATTTTGTTCATCCCTCCCCCTATACTCATATCACATGCACAAACACACATCTAATTAAATCAAGTGGAATCTTTTACCTTTAATTTGAAAATTATACATCACATGCATCGATGGTGATGTTTTGGAGGCATGCAAGGTGGTGTAAGACTCTTGTATTTATGCATGCAAGTCTTGGACCACAAAACCACTAACAAGAAACAAGGGAATATTATTTAATTTCAAATGGCTAGTGATTCAAGCTTGAACCCCCCCCCCCCTCTCTTTGTTGTTGCGTCTGAACCACCTCACCACACACACTCTTGATGTGTGTTGGTCACCTAGCCTCGTTATTCCTTTCTTGATAAGTCTTGGCTCTTAAAATATCTCTAATCCTAGTTTTCCCTATATAAGGCTTGCTATAACTCACACTAGGTATTCATTTCATCCCAACAAAGCCACCAAGAGATCTCATCTCTGTTTTTCTCTTCTCTTGCTCACGGCAAACACACACACACTCACACTTTTCATAGTTTTGATTTCTATCAAGATTCATTCATTCCAATATCATTTCTAATTATATCTAAGGGTGTTTCAAGGGTTTGATCATTTGTTTTCAAGGTTTTCTAAAGATTTCAAGAGTTAGGGTTTTGCTATTTCAAGAGGGTTTTGCAAGATTTATTTGGGGTTTTTTATAGATCTAAGTATTTTGGGTTAGATCTTGTGTTTTCTTGACTCATATCATTCTTGTAAGTGTTTTATTCCATTTCTTGTGATTTCCTTATGATTCTTATGCAAGGTCAAGGCTTATGTGTTTGTGGTTTTTGAAAATAAACAAGATAAAATATAAACTATTATTGTTTTATGATTCTTTGATTTGCAAAAAGGTTTTGGGTTGTGAGTATGAGTGTCTTGTGTGTTGCAACAATAGTGATGATGGGATTAGGTTAGATTAAGAGTGGTTTTGCTAATTTGTTTAGTAGTGAATGGGATTAGGTTAGACTAGGCACTATTGTGAAGTTTGGGTGGATTTGTGGTGGCGTTTATGAAAAGTGTAGTTGCTGATCCAATTTTATTTTGAGGTTTTGGTCGACCTAAAAATGTTTTCATTTGGCGAGAAAGTAGTTTTTGGAAAGCTCGTTTTGAATAGATAGTTTTTCATATATCGAACACTAAAAGAGGATTTAAAACGGCCAAGTTATGGCGAAATGAATTTTGGAACATTTTTCGGAAAAATAATAAAATAGGTTGCTGATTAGAAATATAAATTAGGTTTTCGGACACTTTCAGACGATTTTGAGGTTTTAAAACATTGGTGAAACATATAGAAACATTAGTGTATTGATTGGAAATATTAGAGACATCATAAAGGTAATAATGGAATGTCGAATGTTATAAAAGCGAGGGATTTCTAAAAAGAGTAACTTTTGAGATATGTCATCGAGACGGATGTTAAGGTTAGGCATTTAAGTGTTGATAAAGAGTTTTTGGAAATATGGATTTAATCAAATATAGGGGATGGTATTAACGTCTTGAAACTTAAAACTTTCCTAAAATAGAAAGTTTTCTAAAATAGTAACTTTTGAGTAAGCGTCGGATTTAATGTAAACTTGTACTTTCACTTGATCATGTTTTCTTAAACAAACTATAACAAAAACACAAATGGGTGCTTTCTTGTTGATAAGTATACCACTCTTGGTTGCGTATATCGTATCTTAGTCCTAAGACGCGTCATTTCTTTAGAAGACTGCTAGGATTGTGTATCATCTTTCTCTTACATGATTATCATTTGGTCATCGCTCTAAGGTGTTCATAGCCCTACTTTTTACTCGTTTTGGATAAATGTTTTACAACTATTAGGGTGAGAAACGTTGCTTGTTTTAAACTTTGGACACAAGTGTTTTCAGTAATCATTTCCTGTTTACGTGTTGCCTATGTAGTGATTAGATCACTATCATGACCGAACCATCATGAACCGTTAGTTACCTATGACCAATATGATTGGTTAAGTAAGTGCGAGTGTTATAAACAGATCTATTGGGACTAATTATCCCTATCCGGACGGGTTCTACTTCGCTAAGAACGAACGGATATATACCATGTCGGAAGGTGGTGTCTTTGGTCGCACACCTGTAGGTCAAAATCATTATCTAGCATATTGCGTGCATCACTAAACTTAGCATCGGTTTCAATAGCTTAGCGCAACAGTAAATACCCTTTTAATGTGATATTGTATCTGTTATAATAGTCACATCACTTTTAAAAATCTTGTGGTCCAACCTTGCATCAATTCAAACCTATGAATTCACCAATTTTATGTTGACTGTTTTAAGCATGTTTTTCTTAGGTGCTTAGTTGGATTGTTCTTGAAATGCTATTTGATGTTGCATGCATTAATGGGTGTATTTTCAAGATTGTTTATCTTTAAACTTATTTACTCGTTGTCTTAAAAACATGTTGTGATTTTCGCTGCATTTTCGTCAGGCTTCCGCTAAAACTATTTCATTTATGTCAAGAATATTGTAAGACATATTTTGATATATTCAAAGCAACGAGTTATGTTTTATCAAACGTCCATTTAGTGGTCATTCACTTGATCTTGTGCGATGTATACAATGACGTCACGCCTCCGAACACATATTCCGACCAAGCCCGTTAGGGGTGTGACATCTTTCACATCAGAGGGGCCCTCGTGATATAGTATCAGGTCATGCCATGTTGATTTAGCTGTTAAGCAATTTATGACAGAATTCATTTTGGTCTTCTGGAAGGATAGACATGATGAGACTTTTGAGTCACTGATCTAAGTTAGCAGTCTTTCTCTCATCTGTAGTCCATTGTCCTTTTGGCTTCCTTTGACCAGCTACCATAGGAATAAAAGGACCGTTTTTGATGATATTTTCAAATTGAGGTTCAATACCAATGATATGGCACATGAACCTCCTTTTCCAATTGGAGAAATTTTTGGCCACCCCTATATTTAAGAGTCTCTGGTACTTCTACTGCTGCCATTTAAGATGGATCTTGATTTTAAAAATCTTTGAGCCTTTATATATCCTTTTAAAGGGATTTTATAAACCAGAAGGCTTTGATACCACTTGTTGGTCCCTTGGAATCTGATATATGGTTTATCAAGTTACACTAATCTGATTCTATGGCAACAAAGTGAGTTTTAAACAAATATATATGAAGAATATAAAGAACAAGTTTAAAACACACAAAGTACTTTTCAACGTATAGGACTTTATTAGAATCAAATAAAGAATCTATGACACACCTTGCTTGTGAAATAACAAGGTGGTTGAATGACAATTGTGGTGTTATCTCCTTTGAACTTAAACTCTAACCAGAGTTAAGAGAGTAAGAAAACAAACTAATTATTACTAAACTAAAGCTTCAGCTTCAGTAGTAACATTCAGTTTTTTTGATAGATAAATAAACTCTTCAATGTGTATCACATTAATTGGAAGAGATAACATTTACTCTGGGAATCCTTTTTCTTTTATAGGCAAAAAGGATTAGGGTTTACAAGTTTAACCTAGTTTACGTGGCAAGCATTAAATAGGTGGTTGAGCTACCATTTAATGCATGTTTGCTTTCTAGTACTAGGTACAGTCCTTTGAGGAAAGTTGTTGTACTTCAATACCAACTTTAGAAGTAACATTCCCAAGGAGATTGCTTTATTTCTTTTGACATAAAGAAATCTTTTTCCCGCCTTGTAAACCTTCTAGAAGTGAAACAACACGTTTTAACTTCTGTTAAGGAGATAGACAACGTTCAGCTTGGAATTGTCAACCAAGCTGAACTGAAGCTCTTTCCAAGAGTCCTTCTTCAGTTTCTGTACCACTGCATACACTGAATTGAAGATACTTCCCAGTCTTCTAAGTTCCCGAAGAGTTGACGCTAAAGAAATTTCAGCGACTCAAAATGAAAGACTTCAGTTTAAGAAACACTTAGGGGATTTTATGTTTAAATCTACTGAAGAGCTCAGGAAAGTTTTGATTCGATTAAAGTCATATATGTTTTGCAGGCAAGAAGACCATATTCTGCAAGGAGCTCCATGAAATATTTTCTTTGGGATTGACACACACACCTTGATCCATTTTTAAGACCTCAATACCAAGAAAGTATTTTAGTTTACCTAAGTCCTTTATTTGAAATTTTGTTTGCAGAAAGTGTTTGCATGAATTTACTTCTTTTAGATTATTTTTGGTTATCATGATGTCATCAACAAACACATTTTTTTAGACTTAATGAATAGGGAATAGTCAATTTTGCTTTGTTTAAACCCTTTTCAAGTAATGTAACATTTCATTCCACTATATTGGTGCTTGTTTAAGACCATATAAGGATTTAATGAGCTTGCATACTTTTTTGTCATTAATAGAGAAGTAGCCATGGTGCAAGGTCATGTAGACTTCCTCATTTAAGTTTCCATAAAGGAAGGCATTATTAACATCGATTTGAAAGAGAGGCCAGTTGTTGTTGATGACCATGTTAATAAGAAATCTCACAGTAGTGATTTTTACCATAGGAAAGAATGTCTCATCAAAGTCAATTCCTTCTCTTTGATTGTATCCTTTGGCTACAAGTCTGGCGTTGTAACTATCTATTTCACCATTTGATTTGTATTTAATTTTGTAGACCTATTTGCATCATATTGGTTTCTTTCCAAGAGGTAACTTAGTTACTTCCCATGTATTATTTTTGTGCAAGGCCTTCATTTCAGTATTCATTGCGGCAATCCAATCTTTATTGGTGCATGCTTCATTAAAGGTGTTAGGTTTAATGGTTTTGTTAAGATTGACAGAGAAGCAGTAGTTGCTTTGTCTTAGTTTTGACTAGTTCACAGTTTTTTGATCCATATTTGACATATTTGTCAAGGAAATAATCAGAGAGTTTTTTGGTAGGTTGGACTGTCTTCCACACTTCCTCAATGCAGTTGGATCACTTGTGATGTTTTGTATGTTAAAGTTGCCCTCAGAAGTGGATGATTGTTCCACTATATTATCTTCATATGATGTGTGAGTACTTTTATTGGTTGCTTAAAATGGGTTCCCTAGTGATTTGTCATCACAGGCGTCCTTTTCTGTGTCTTCCATAAAGGATAACTCATTAGTACCATCCTCTGACTCAGTCTCTGCATCATCATTGGGCTCGGTTGTGGTAGGATTTGAATAAAAATAAGGGGCATCAAAAAAAATTAAGTGGTTTGTTTCTGAATTTGTGTTGTCAACTAACACAGTTTTGATCATTTTTAAAAGAAATATATTTTCATAGAATTTGACATATCTTGAGTAAACCATATTTTTCTTTTCCAAACTGTATGACTTAAACCCCTTTTTTGTTTTGATTATCCAATGAAAACACAATTTTCATACATTTGTGAAAGTTTATCATGCTGATTTAAAATTGTGGCAAAGTAGAGTCAACCAAAGGTTCTTAAGTGATTTATGTTTGGTTCTTTTCCAAACACCAACTCATAAGGTGTTTTACCACCAAGCACCGAGGAGGAAAGTCTGTTGATAAGGTATGTGGCAGTTAGCACACATTCAGTCCATAAAGTGAGTGGAATCCCCCCTGAAACAAAAGATACCTAGCAACATTTAAAAGGTGTATATGTTTCCTCTTAGAAATCCTATTTTGTTGGGGAGTGTAGGCACACGTTGTTTGATGGATTATACCATTTTCTTTACAAAAAATTTCAAAGTTAAGATTAATAAATTCAGTCCCACTATCACTTCTAAAAGCTTTGATAGTTTTGTTAAGTTGAGTTTTTAGGTGAGTATGAAAAAAAATGTCGGAGTAAACTTCACTTTTGTGTTTTAAAAGATCTATCCAAACAACTCTTGAATAATCATCCACAATTGTTAAGTAGTATTTGTACCCTTCCCGGCTTGTGACCTTGTAAGGACCCCAAACACCAAGGTGAACAATTTCTCCAACATTAGTTGTTGAATGGTCACTAATTGGAAAAGGTTCTCTTATTTGTTTGGCATGATGACATATAACACATGGGGTAGTGGTACCTTTACCTCTAACATCAATTTTATGTTTTAAAGCTTTTAGAACTTGGTCGGAAGGATGACCAAGTCTATTATGCCAAGGAGTATTAGAGTGGCTAATGGTATGATTGCATTGTATGTAATTTGACTGGTTTTTGAAATCAAGAAAATACAAATCTCCTTGTTAACTACTAGTCCCTAGAGTTCTCTTCAAGTGTAAGTCCTGCCATATTTGTTTGGACACTTTTTACTAGTTTGGAGTTGAGTAAATTGATCAGCTACTGTATTTGCTCATTGTTAGCAGAAATATGAACTTTGGAAGATGAAGGAATATTGTTGTTGCTATTGAAATTATTTGAGTTTTCTGATTATTGTTGTTTGCCCACTTTTTCTTGATGTGGTCAGGGTATCCTATAATTTTGTACCATTTTTCAATTTATTGGCTAGGAAGACCACAATTTGGATTTGTGCAGACAACATTGGAGCTCTTATTTGTTTGATTCTTCTTGTTGTAGTTATTGTTTAGACCTCTTGGAGCTAAGATTAACACTTGAGGTTTATTTCCAAAGGAAGAAGAGGATGAGCCTCTATAAGATTCTTCCTTGGAGATGACAGAGAAAGCAGTTTTCAAGTCAGGGATTGGGTCCATGTGACAACCGAAAATTTTTGGGATTTTTAAATGTCAATTTTACCCTTTGACTTTTTGGTTCCGACTTGACTTTTTAACTTTTTGACCTTTTACTGTCACATAAAAACAATTACTGCGTAACCGGTAATTTTGCGAAACATATTTAAATATAAATCATATTTATTATTACTTATCTCTCATTTACAAATTTATTTTTCAAATTTATTTGACTTACAAACGAGAAGATATCTCGCAAATTATAAAAACCACACACAACACGTACCGACGCGAAAATAATTAAATTATATTTAATTATCATAAATTATTTAATAAAAATATTTAATAAATCATTGTACATTTTATTCAAAAACGTTTGTTAAAAACGCGAATATTCGAGTCAAAGTTTTCTTTTTACGGTCAAAGCTTGCCCGTGATACCCAATGGCTACCAAATAAATAATAAGCATTTTAAATCTATTTTATAAAAACATTTATAAAATACTAGTCGTGTAAATACCCACTCTTCGTGGAAAAATCATTTTGAACACAACGGTGTAATTTTCGTGTCATGAATCAACCGTTAACTAGCTTAAACGAGTCCCGAACCATTATTTTATAAAAGATTAAATTTTTGGTCCTTGTGGGAATATTTACACCATCACCCCTAGACTATCTTGCACTTGACACTTTGTTTTATAGCTTTTGGGTATAAATAATAAACCACTTAGGGTTTCTTCATTATAACCTAGCCACCACACACACACAATCCCTCTCCTCCCATTTTCCGGCCAGATTTCGGCAACCCTCGCCGACGCCCACCGCCACGGCCAACCCGACGCACACCACCACCTCTATCTCCTCCATCAGCCGCCGCTATCACCACAACCATCACCTCGTCACCACCCTCACCGCCTCCATCTTATCACCTCGTCACCACCTCGCAATAGCAGCCGACGCCACCCTCACCACCTTCATCTCCATCACCACGACACCACCTTCATCACCACATCACCCCCGTCATCATCGCCACCAACCACCATAGCCATTACACGTCACCATCACCTCCACCACCAACGCACACCACCATCTCCACCATCACAGCCGTCACCATCTCCACCACTACCCCCACTTCACTCCTCGTATCCCGAGTTTGGATGATTACATTTTTCTTTTAAAAACTAATAACTAGTTTAGTGTGGTTTATTTTTGCTTGATTTAGTTTCGAGGGTGTTTGTTTGGCGTTTTAACAGCTCCGAAGGGGTGTTTGTTTCGGTGGTTAACAGCCCAAATAAGGGCGTTTTGTTTTGTGTTTAGTAGCAGCCCTAAAGGGTATGTTTGTTTCTACGGATAACAACCCAACATGGGTGTTTGGTTCGCTGTTTAACAGCAGTATACGGTGCGTTTGGCACAGCAGCCCCATAAGGGGTGTGCTTGGTTTTGCTTATTTTTGTTATTTGTTTGATCTCGTCTAGATATTTATAAATTTAAAACACACGGATATTGCAACATGGATTGATTAAAGAGGAAAATATTGAGTTTTGTAAAAATGGAAAACGTCGTATAAACGAATAGGTCATGTCGAAATTTCTATAAATTTTTATACTTAGTATTTTTCGCTTAAAACTTCTAGTATCTTGAAAACCCGATAAAAGAACGAGATATAGTCTTGAGATTATTAAATTTTAATGATACAATAAACCGATAAATAAACGAAAACTATACTTTTACAAACGAGACAAATAATTTAGTTAAAACACGTAACAAAATACTAAATTATAAAATATTATTTTATAATTCCCGACTAATAAACAAAATAATAACTTTTGTAAAAACTTTAAAACGTCATGTATCTAATTCGTAACTTTAAAACGTGTGTTTACTTTTATGCAAGAACTCTTTATTAGGTTATTTATTGATTTCCGAGCACGTGTCGAAGTATATTGTTACAATCATTTTTCTCATGTTTCATATATAATACTTGCAAAGTATTATATACCTCAAATATTTATTTGATTGTTTGTCTTTGATATATAATTCACAGTACGAATTATATACTTGTTCATTTTTCATATGTAATATATACGGAATATATTACATACTTTGCGTTTACTTTTCGATTTATTTTATTTAACCAACCACCAAACTCTTACAACTTGAAATCCAAATCCTTTATCAACGTGTCATGTTGATGTACTCATCCATCAGAAAACCCAAATTCATCATCCTAAACTAGTGGGACTTAGTCGTCAAGTTAAGCCGCAACTTCTTGGTCGAGCCGTTCTAGTTTCCGTTGTGTTTTGCCTAATATTTGCATTTCTGCCATTTGTTCTGCAACATCGAGGTGAGTTCATAGCCCTACTTTTTACTCGTTTTGAATAAATGTTTTATAACTTTTAGGGTGAGAAACATGCTAGTTTACAAACTCGTTTACACTACTGCATTTCAGACTCGTATACGTTGATTACAAACTTGTTACATGATTGATATCACATTCGTTTTTACTTATGGATATAAGTACTTTAAGCTTTTACGAAAACGTTGGTTGTTTTTACTATGGACACAAGTATCTTGATTTACTCTCCCTGTTTACGTGTTGCCTAAGTAGCGTTAGACCACTATTGCCTGAAATATCATGAACCGTTATATACTGTAACCGTCATGTTGGTTAAGTGAGCGCGAGTGAATAAATAGATCTATTGGGACTAATAATCCATATCCGGGTTTGGTAATTCTTACTAGTCGGGTACTTGACGGACTATGCAAACCAACGGATGTATATCATGTCGAAACTAGTTTGGGTGGTCTTTGGTCGGACACCTATAAGGGCAAACTTTATTTGGCAATGTACATGCTACTTCTCCCATTAGCTTCGGTGTCATGAGCTTAGTGCAACGTAAATACCTTTTTATGTGAAGTTGTATCTCCTACAACTGTCGCATACGTTTTGAAACTTGTGGTCCATACTACTTTGGTTGAACATTTCTGATTACTAAACACTTTTCATGATATTGCGTGTTATTCACTTAACCTTTTTATCCTCATAAATGTTTTACTTAAACCTATGAATTCACCAACTTTATGTTGACCATTTTTAGCATGTTTTTCTCAGGTGCTTAGCTTTGGACTTCTTTGACATGCTATGTGGAGTCTACGCGCAATATGATACCATTTACCAAGACTTTATTTCTCTTTCATACTCGTTGTATTTTCAAAACTAAATTATGCTTCCGCTACATTTTACTTACGCTTTCGTAAATGTTTAATTTCTTTTGAATCTTGTAAAACTTATCTATTTTTCTTTAAATAATGCAACGAGTTATGATTTTCAAAACGTCCATTAGTGGTCGTTCTCTCGTGCTTTATGTGATGTATATTATGACATCACGCCTTCAGACACTTATTCCGTCTAAGCCCCGTTTGGGGGTGTGACAGATTGGTATCCAAAGCCAAGGTTATAGAGAACCATGTAGAATATCTAGGTTGAACATCTAGGTCTGGTCTATAACCAGTATGTGATCCTTACGTGCTTTTATATATGCCTTATACGTGTTTTTGCTATGGCATATACCTGAGAACCATTTTTCCTTGAGCATGCTATGATATGGGTTTACCTCTGCCCTACGTTTATCGTTCCAAGTTTCTTTTAATTCACCCCACACATCCCAGGGACTAGCTAGTTGAAAAACACTGACCAAGATAGAGATCTTGGGAGATAGATCCAAGAATTAAGGAAAGGGCCATGGACTTGCATAATTCCCACTGATTTGCCAAATATTTTTCATTTAGTTTTTTGCATTTTCCATTTTAAAGCCAAGTTTCTTTTTTGTAGATAGAGCAAGTGTCATTGCACGATTCTGATGTTGATCATTTGTAGTTCTATTAGCTTAATGTTTATGAAATTTTTAATGCTAGAATAATTTGGATGCAAATAAAGTTCATCACCATATATTACCTTGCTAGCCTCACTGGTATTAGAACCATCAACACCATTAGAACCATCAGCACCACTGGGTAGAGCGGTATCATCATCTCCAGGATTATCACAAACTACATATGCAAGACTAACACTAGCAGCAAAGAATAACAAAACAATTAAGGTGAAGTGATAGGCACAGCCTTAAGTGAGGATACCTTGCCACTCAAATGGTGGTAGGTCGAGACAACCGATCTTTACTCACTTCAAATAACTACCAAGTATTTAGTCAAGCAAGAGCTTACAATTCTAATGGCAATCAACTTTAAAATGACTTTTTAAAAGTAAAAACTAAGAAACTATTGTGGTGAAAATCATCTTAAAACAACTGGACAAAAGTTAACCAAATAACACAAGGTTTTTTTACCTCATATGAAAACCCGTTTCAAAAACTTAACCCAAACACTCCTTAAATTTTAGAACAAGAATTTAGCTGATTATAAAGAGTTTAAAAGAAAAACTTTTTGAAAACAGATAACAAGAAGCAACTGTTAAGCTAGAATAAGCAATAATGACAAACAAATCAACACTCAAATAAGCTATAAGCTACAAGAAGGTTATAAGCTAAATTGAGGCAGTTTTAAGCATAACTTTAACTAAGTAATCAAACAAGCAATAAGAAGCACATATAAGCATAAAGAAACATAAATAAGCAATAAAAGCAAGAATAAGCTGAAAATAAGCTACAGTAACTAGTTAAAAAGATGAAAAATAAAGAAAACTTACTTTGACCCTTTGCACTAAACAGGGTAAAACAAAATAGTTCTACAAGCTCCATCATGTATAAAACAAGCTGGTGAGGGTCTATAAGCTCTTCCCTATTTAGCCATATCATCCATATACAGCTTAGGTACATTGTGTGAGGGATTTTTTTTTGTGATTTTATATTTTTATATTTTCTTACCTATTTAACATTTTAAGCAAACAAACAGATTGTGAGAGCTTATAAAAGAGTTTATGAAAGCTTTTTAAAACTTAGTAGGAATTTGAATATCAAAAGAGCTTGAAATAGAATTCTTCATAAACAAAATTTCATTAAAACTTTAAAAATATTACAATATTGAAAGTTATACTACTGAAAAACTTATAAGCTTAAAACTAAGTTAAAAAGACTAAAAAAACTGGATAAAAACTAGGTGCCAAAATGGCTACAAGCTTTCCTATTTTATACTACTCGGATGAAGGTTCTAGAGGTTGTGCTTTTACCATAGACACAACTTGGCTTTGTTGTTTGTTGTGTTAGGAGATCATAAGCTTTATCTGGCCCCTTGATTGGAGTGTTGCCCAAGTTTGTATAATCTCAGCCCTCCTTTTCTTATAACCAATAGTAGTATAAAGGATTGCCCAAGTGGACAAGTCCAATGTGGGTGTGAGGGCCTTAGGTGGGGGTGACCATTTAGGGACGGGTATGAAACAGTATTCGAGGTGTTGTGAGTGACAAGAAGAGGGGGGTTGGGTTTTGCGGAAAAATTTGAAGAGATATAACATAATCGATGTTTAATTGGGACAGGGGTGAGGTTATAGAATGGCAAAAAAGAGTCTCAAAGTGTATGTAGATGTCTTACATTTTCAGTCCTTAGTGGTCATATACAAGTTGAGGGATGGCAGGATTACCCCTCGAAGGGTATAATTGTTATTGCAAATTTGGTCCTTATGAGGGTTAATGTTTTGGGGTATTGGCAGTTTGAGTCCCCAAGAGTTATATAAGCAATTACACAAGAGGTCCTGTGGATTATAACTATGGGTTTGGTCCATAAATGAAATGCCCCCCCCACTTCTTTTGGTGCTTTATTAATTGAAGAGGATATTGGGTTGGCTATTTGTTTTTGGCCCGTAATTTTATAAAAATTGATTGGGCCCATTTGGTCTTCAAGACGTATACTAATGGCTTTCCTGGCCCATTATATGGGTTCGTGTTGGCCCATTAATATTCTACAATATCGGCTCGTTTTAACGTTGACTTTTGCGGTTTGGACTTTTAACATTGACTTTTTCTCTTGTCTTTTGCATCGATTTAACTTTGTCCATTTCCACGCTATTTCATTCGTGCACGGTGTTTGTCATTTTTTACTTGATTTTCAGTCCTTTTAATATTCGGATATTTTACCGTTTCCTGTGCACAAGAATAAGAGAAAACATACAAATACAATGTATTTTTTGGGTACGTTTTTTTGTCATTTAAAGTCCGTTTTTGATGGAAAAGTGTTATGTGTATTTAAGCACATACCAAAATCCCTCGCCCATACTAACACAAGATTCAAAATTCCGTGTCCTTTAGCAATGCTATGAAGTAAGCACTTAGAAAACTAAGAATCTCGATCCCCCTCGACTAATAACCTCGAAAAGTAGCTAAGTGTTTGTCAAGGAATTTAAAGACTCATAAGTTTCGAAAAGCCCCGTTTTTACCATTTTTTATATATACACTTATTCCTACATATATTTTTGTATTTTTCATTTTTCTTTTTTTTTTGTAGTTTTCATATTAAGCAACTAATTAGAACGTTTGACTTTTGTTATTTTCTAACTTTTAGGGATCATAAAACAAGATGCATTTCGATCCGAGAATGCCCCAAAATAGGATAATTCAATCGTTCCCAGACTTTTCACTTATTCAAAACCAAGCTTAAAACAAAAACAACGTTAATTATGAGTTAAGATGCTAACACTACTCATGATTTGAAACTATGTAACTTCTCACATCCCGACAATTATTATATCTTAGGTGTATGTGCTATTTTGAATTTCAACCATGGATTAATGTTTTGCAACATTCTATGTTTCACGTTCCACCCGAGAATAATGAGTTTGAAGGCGAGATCATCTCATGTAGCGACTTTCGTCTCGGCACATCCCAACCTTGCGGTTAAGTGACCAGGCTTTTGACACCCCACAGAGACTAGTATCGGGACTCACGGACCTTAGGTTTCATAAGCTCTTAGGTTTTCCGTATGCACATAGCTTATAAATAGAATAGCCAAAGTTCAAAAGCATATTGAATTTAACAAAAAGAATATTTATTCACACTTAAATAAATCCAATTATGCAATTTGTAACCCTCGACTTTTAGAGGCTAGCAACATCGGTTGTATAGCCGGCAAGATGCAATCAAACTTTATCCGCCCACAGTTGAAATTTAAGTATATTTTTTGCATTTTTCATCTTTTTATTTTATTAAATATTTTTTATATATATATATATATATATATATATATATATATAGGGAAAACGTCTTTTTGAAAAATTCAAGTATAAATTTGAACTAAGGCTAAAGTTTTTGCTATATACTACATAAAAATTATTGATTTAAGTTTAATTTCCAAAAGTAGCACGTATATTAATCAGGTTGAGCTTAATGTAGAAAAAGCGACAAAATAACACATAAGATCTCTAAGAATTCCAAATAATACCTGTGTTAGCATCCAACTCATACTTAACACTATCATTTTTCGTTCTTCGCGAATATTTGCGAACGCTTAGTCTAAAAGTTAAGGAACAAGCTAGAGCTCAACACGCTCGATCGAGTCAAAATTTACTCTTATTCTACCCAGCAGGAAAGTCAAAATTGTGACAAAACACTTATTTTATTTTTGAAAATTTTTAAATTTTTTTTTCATTTTTTTTTTTGAAATTTTGGTGGTAAAAACGGGATTACGTGAAAACAACGGCTGCAGGCACAATCAAATCGAAGATCCCCCCCATACTAGAATGAAACATTGTCCTCAATGTTTTACGAAGGGTTTCTACGTAAATCCTAAGCCGTTTATGAATTATGCTAAAGATAAACGTTAGTCGATAAGATTTGGATATCGGATTCCCAAATGAAGTCTGATGAAGTGAAGCTCTTTTTGATCCGAAGGTACAAAATACCGGCGAGCACGAGAGCTTTCAAAATTCCCGGGATCAACCCTGACAATATAGCACAAAAATAAAAAACATGGAAAAGAGGTAGAGCAAGCCTCCTCACAATAACTAAACACTTATTCATTAACAAAATCTTAGCATACCTACTACGGATAAACTAGGGATAAGCATTGTGGAGCCTCCCCACGAAGCGCTTGTTTAAGAGTCACTTAATATTAGCTTGACCCAATCCCTGAATTTAATTGTCCTTAGGAATGTTTTGTAGGTCCGGGATAACCATAGCCAGGGACACCCTCTAAAGTATACTTTAGACATGACCATGTTACTATGAAGTTGGCCCGGAGTTTTGGATAACTCAAATGGTGCCATAGGAAAGACTTGAAACAAAGGTATAATGTCCCTGACCAGCGGGACATCAACTGATCATAAAAAAATTTCCGAATCTTGATTTAAAGAGGAGACTTGAACACTGATGTTGAAAACGCGGTTTTGATCTTTGCGTCATGAATCCCTCTTTAATATTTTTCTTTTTTAAATCAGAGTAATTTTCATAGGCTTTGATCAACGCATATCACATAATGTCATAAGTTGAACTTTGGCGTTGATCTTCCCACGTTTTGAGATCTAAATTTGCATGCTTATAAATAAGAAATGGGCCATAAGCTTTGTGCTCCAACTCACTCGGCAGATGACAAGCCTTTCCATATACAAGCTTGTACGGAGTGCACCCGATGGGTGTTTTGTACGCTGTACGGAAGGCCCAGAGAGCGTCATCCAGTTTGTTGGACCAAGAGGCACGATTTTCGCCCACTGTCCTTTCAAGAATTATTTTTAAACCACGATTCGAAATCTCAACCTGCCCACTTGTCTGGGGGTGATATGCGTGGAGAGAACGATGATTACTCCGAATTATAAGCAAGGACCTTATGCAAACTGTTCATTGCAAAATGTGTTCCACGATCACTTGATGATGGCTTGAGGGCTCCGAATCTGGCAAAGAGAGATTTAAGAAATTATGCAAACTAACCGGGTGCGTGCGTTGTTGGGAGTTCCTTTGCTTCAACCATTTTTGACAGGTGATCGAAGCCACAAGTATGTATTTGTTTCCTTTTGAAGATGGGAAGGTCCCATGTATGCCCTATGGGATGCCCGCAAACGTCAAAGATTTCACATACTTGATGGAAATTTTGAGGCATCTCATCCTTAGTGAAATTTTTCCTTGTCGTCTTGTCACGAGGTCGCAAATTTAACCACTCTGTAGGCATCCTTAGTAAATTGGTAAGGCCAAAAGAATCCGACATCGAAGAGACCCTTATTTATGGCGGTGAGATTGACACCGTGATGTCCCCCGGTGGGTCCATTGTGGCAAGCTATAGAATGTCCGAGGCTTCTTTGCCATTGGCACACACCGCAGTGATCACTGTTCCGCACATAGATTTGAACACTAAGGTGCATCCCAGAAGTAGTGTTTTGACATCTTTGAAAAAAAGTTTTTCTGTTGGGATGTCATTCCCTTGACAATGAAGTTCCCTGCATGGTAGTTTGCGAAATCTGAACCAAGGGATCCTAACAAACACTAAGAGCAACCGAACTAAAGAGTTTCGAGAGGAAATGTTTCCGTGATTTTTCCCCATGTTGTTCTCGAAGTTGTATCTTGATGGAGGGTTCTCAAGTCTGTAAATATAGAACGGTCGGCCAGATTCTTCTGCTCCTTTTTTGTCTCGGATGATAAACCATCGATTTCTAGGTAGCAAAAGATCCACGCAATCAGTCTTGGCTTGATGCATCCTATATAAGCGAAAGAGATACTTAATAGCAGAATGGTCGGTTATAACGATGCTTTTGGACATAAACGAGATATGACCAGACAAATCTCAAAAGCTATACACGGCAAACAAAGAATTAATGTGTCTAGGTCTTAGGATGAAGTCCCGCCTAAGTCTAAAAATGATATGCCTCTTCGAGATAAGTAATCATTGCACTGAATAAACAAACCAACTTCTAATCGGATTAATGATGGCTAGTACAATTTTCTATTATAAGGCTTGACCGCTCTTTTATCTTCTGTTAATTTGCATGCATGGGTTAAAGTGTCTTAAATTGATTGTAGTCACCAACCAAACCCGTGCCAGTCTCTCAGGCTGACCCCCCCTTTTACCTGTTAGAATTAAGATTAGAACTAACATAGGATTAGCATAGGTTTGACTTATATTATAATTAACTTAGATTAGACAAACCAAAATATTAATGAATTAAGAGATTTAACCTCGCTTCAAGTGTTCGACACCTTACTTACCACGAATCTACCACCGACCGGGTACACTGCCCGTTAAACTGTTGTTTTTGGTTAAGTCGGCAAAATATAAATTTAAAACTTGAATCATAAAAATATACACCACACAATGACACATCGGTTAAAAAAAACTAGACCCAAATCAACAATGGAAAGCTCATTGTGGACTAAGGGATGCCGGCCATAAGGAGTGAAAGAGGGAGAAGCCCAAACTTGTTCACCAGGTTTGCTTCTGTTATATTAGGCCTATGATTAGTCATAACCTGTATAACTTGGAAACAAATCACAAAACCTACCCACCCCTCCCCCCCGCCCCCTGTCGATCAGAAAACACCTTCTTAGGGTGTTTTTTGGTCGAATTTGATAAGCAAACAATTAAGGTTCGTGCTTTGATCGTGTAGCTAACAAAACTAGTATTCGGGTAATATAGAGAGACATATTATGTTGATAATCATAGAGATCACCTACTTTGGTGTATCTTGTGTTTCGTGGGTTTCAAAAAGAAAGAAGGGTTCCCGTTCTTAGCTCCGTTTGTTCATTCGATTGTTCCACAAAAGGTAAATAACATAGTTATCAGTTAATCTATATACATCATATAGATCCACCTTTGGTACCTTAATGTGATGGTAATTATATGTTAATAATAGTTATTTAGTATATAAATCCCAACAATGGCATCATAAGCCATCATATGATGTTTTAGGTTACTTATGTACTAATGCAACGGATTTCAACACTGAAGTTTTACAATCCTTCTAGGCAGAGTACCTAATCGTTGTAGTGTAGTATAGGCAAGACTCGAGGTATTGATCGTTCTCTAGGAAAATAGTAAGGTAGGTTCAAATGGTATGTCACTAAGACCTAAAGGTTGAGAGAAAGGTATTTTTGTGTTTTTTTATATTTTTTAGAAAGCAAGTAAAATCAATATGTTAAGAGGGGTGGTTTTAAACTAAACTAAACCACTTCTAATTATGCAAGAAAAGTTAAAGTTGTGAGAACTCGTATTGGTAAACAAACGTGCTCACTTAATCGTGTACTACTCCCGGGTTGATCCTTCTAACTTATTGTCATGTCATCCTCATTAGTGTAATGTGTAAGTATTCCCCCTTTTCAATTGCGGGTTGGTTAGAAACGTGTCTACGTGACCACCTAAGTAAGGGCTTGAAGACATCAAATAATGTTGATTCGATAAAATAGTATATATATATAATATATCCCAAATATCAAATAGTAATAGTATAGTAAGTATCCCGTTAGATAAGAAAATTTCTTTAGGAAAAGTAATAGTTTATCCTCCGGATGTCGTGTCCCAACGAGAGATGAATTTGAAATCCACGTTAATGTTTTTAAGTAAAAAGCTTGATTGTCTTTTAATTTATTTTTTTAGTTTTTTAATTAAACTAAAGATAGAGATAAACAAGATTAAACTAATTAGCAAGCAAGCTAATGAAAAATATATGAAGAAAAATATGCTTGTCAAGTAAAAGTGTAAAGATCCTTAAGTGTGAAATTTTAGATATTAATGATGAACTAGTTTCCGTCTAATAAATCGTTTCCTCAAAACGTTGGCTTAATATTAAAAACGACTTTTTATCAAGAAATTAATTACTAATTTAATGCCTACTTAATCCCACGGCTTTTGCCCGTTCGACTAAATAAAACACTAAACTAAATAACTTTTGCAAATTATTAATCACTAGTCACTTATTAAATTCCATACTTAATTCACTATACACCAACTTACTTAACAAGCATATGATAAAACTACTCGGTAATAGCTATGACAAAGATATCCACAATAATATATAAAGCTACATCAATATCACTAACAATCATAACGAAACTAAACATGGCAAAAATTAACATATTAAAAATAAAGAGGCTAAAAGAATAGAGATACCAAATATGATGAAAAGTGCAAAAATGGCGAGATGAGACACGCTCCATTAGCTCCAAAACCATCTTAATCGTTTCTGATAAATAAATTTCTAATCACCGATACGTCTCCTAATCTCCTTTTACAATAATCTTCCTACCCTTCATACTCTAATCTAAAATAATTCAAATATGAGAATAAGGCAAATGCCGCTCTACACATTTTAATCTTGCTACTCGTACCCTGCTCGAACCATCAAACCGTTCGATAAATCCAAACAACCAAACCTGAAAAAACTTTTTATCTATCCATCCGAATCATTACCACATCAACAAACTATCTCGGAATCAAACTTTAACATAACCCGGATCATTACATAACAAATCTAAAATATTACATAGATCAAAACAAAAACAACATAAACAAAATTATTCTACCCTATTCCTACTCCTATCTTAAATCTAATCTACTAGAATGAAAGAAAAAATAATAAAGATGGAAAACAAAAAAAAATGAAGATAAGATAGAGTCTTGTAGTATACATGATATCATAACACAAGCAAGAGATGATGGGTTGGCTACTTAATCTTAGAGAGAGAAAGTGATATTTATAGAGAGAGAAAGTGCAAGACAAAGTATTATAATAAAATGAACAACCAACCCCTTCCCATGGCTGGAAGGGGGGTTTATATACATGTGTTTGTGAGCTCTATGGGCTTGGGTATGGGCCTAACACTTGGGTAAAAGACCCGGCCCAATACCAAAAGTTATACGCTTACTTTCTGACTACGAGCTTTGCTATACTAAACAATACACGGGGGTGACCGAGTCTTTTTCATAATCCTAACAATCTCCCCCTAAGGGAGGTCACCCCATAAAATACAATTTGAATCATAGCATTCTAGCTCTTTGACCTTCTGTCTGTAGCTCGTAGTCTTTGATTCTTCATTCATTGAGATCGTTGTACATTATGTAGTGAACTTTGAGA
>BQNB010052465.1:0-40479 GCA_026074375.1 Tanacetum coccineum
CCACGTACCAAACCCTTGCATCTTGTGATCGAACCTATACACCCAACATCCCTAGACGAATTTAGGGTTTTGATAGAAGCAAGTTACACTAAATTTGATCAGCAACAACACCAATTGATCGTCTTTAATCCTTGTCAAAAACCTGAACATTGTGAACTTGATACTTCTTATAAACCAAGGACGAATCAATACAGTTTAACACACTTAGATTTTATAGTAAACCCTTATTGCACCGATCTTGTTGCTCCATTGCTTCTTGTCCACGAACGAATCAACAACCTTGTGTCTTCAATACCATTAAATGAATTCCTGTTCTTGTCTAATTAGGGTTTGCTAAAAAGCCCTAATCTTTACCAAGATCGCCAATTAATCAAACAGAAATTTATTTCTTCTTTTTCATCAAGAACACGACACATGACAACCTTGTTTAGTCACTAGTGACATGTGCCAACGAGGCTCTGATACCAATGTTAAGATCTTTGATGCGTAGATTGTTTAGATCTTTTATCTAGGATAGTCATGTGCCTTGAGCAACCACTGTCAATAACTCCTTTTTCCTTGTACTCTTTCTGCTGTGGGTTGCCCTGCACATAAAATAAGAGAATTATACTCTTTTGGGGATCCAAGCCATTATAGACTTGGATCTACCTCGTGCATTAATGTAAGAATATTTCTTGAAGGTATTTGATGCACTACTATGTTTGGCTTTCCAAACCCAGCAAACTGAGGCCTTAACAACATTAACCCATTTTCCCTTATTTTCACTTACTACTACTCTATCCCTAGCAGTAGTATCTTTTACCCTGACAATATTAACCTTTTTATTGAAAATATTATTTTTGTATTTTGAATACTTGTTAAATGGCCTTTTGACTTGTGAATATTCCCTTTTATAAGCATTTTATATTGATCTAGGATGATTCACAGTTGGTTTTGAGCCAGCAATATTAACTAATCTGACAACAGTATTAACACTTACACCAGCAGTATTAACACTTGCACTAGCAGTATTAATTTTGTCAGGCCTGGTTAATACTACTTGTGGAACAAATCTTCTATTAGGGTGAGGGTGAGTCATTTTATTAGCAAAATTCTTGTGATTCACCCTTCCTAAGTTGTTTCATACTGGTCTTATAACCTTTTTATCACACACATAATGAAAATGCTCAAAAATACCACAAACAAAACAAGCTTTATTAATCATTTTAAAGTCACTTCCTAGTCTTTGGGACATTAGATTGTTCTAGTTTCTTCGGTTCCCTCTAGGATAGTGTTTGTTTTGTTTAGATATTTCTATTTTCTCTACTGTTTCCCTAGCAGACTTAACAAGTTTTATCTTTTCAGTGCTAGAACTAACAGTTTTATCCTTAGGTATAATTTCTACCTTACTTTCATCATCAGAATTCCAATCCTCAATGACTGGAGGTCTAAAGCTATTCTTCCTAACAGTTTTAGATTCTACTGCATCACTATTACTTTTTACATTAGCAGACTCATGATTTGACTCAACTGTCTTATCATTACTAGGTGTAATAACAGTATTAACATCCAAATTCTTACTTTCAACTATTTCATCCTTAAATGTTAGATCAGGTTTGCGAGGTATGAAATTCCCTGTAAAATGTGGGGGAACTGCATGATAGCCCTTATCAGATTTGGACTTATTATACTCCTGATTTTCTAACATCTCAGATGAATTCACAAAGCTTTCTACTACTAAAGAAGCTGCACTAGAAGAAGCTGCATTGTATCCTAGTCCAGTTTTAAACTTGTCAATGACATGACTTTCCAGCAAATTATTTAAAGATTTAGATTAATTTTGAAACTTCTCTAATGTTAGTTTTAACTCATCTCTCTCTTTTTCTCCTTTTTCCAATTTCTTTTTGTTTTCAACTAAAGCAGTGTCTCTTAGTTTGACTTCAAGTTTTAAAACATTAATGCTTTCTTCAAACACAGCCTCATTTTTCTTATAATGAGCTAGTCTAGCTTCTACTGATTCTAAGCCTGCTTTATAAGATACTAAATTAAATTGAGACTTTCTATAATCAGAAGACAAACTATCATATTGTTCTTTGAGAGTAGCATAAGCTGTTACACGTGATTTAGAACAAGAATCTACCTCAGAATCTGAACTGGAAGAACTTCCTGAAGATGTATGTGTCATCAATGCAAAGTTTGTAGGATACTCTTCCTCAGCTTGGTAGCTCCAATCATACCCTCTAATTCCATCTTGAGCAACTAAGGAATTTTCAGTAGGAGTTTCTACTATCACAGTTCTTCTATTAATCTTTCTTCTTTTGTTTTCTTGATTTCTAGGAGCTTTACATTTTCTTTCAAAGTGGCCATATTTATGACAATTATAGCATTCCAGTTTTGATTTGTCAAATCCAACTCTTTGACTATTTACATCCAACTGCCTGCCTGTCCTCTTGATGAATCTCCTAGCTCTAATAGTTAGCATGGCCATTTCCCATTGTAAATCCATTTCTTCTAGGTCATCAGGATCAATTTGTTCTAGATCATCTCGTGACATTTGAGAAGAATTGGGCTGACTAGCTTGGAAAGCACAGATAACAGCATCACTAAGGTTATCTCCTGATGTAGAATTACTTTGAGTATGAGCAGCACTAACTCCATAAGCAGTGTTATCTGCTTCATTTGTGCTGCTATTGCTGCTAGTGTTGTTGGAGGACACAAAAGCCACATTTTGTGGGTTTTGACTTGTACTTGATGATCCTGAGATTTCTGGTTTATATATCTTCAAGTCGTTGTATAAGTCATCCAAACTGATGGTCTCTATTTCCTGTTTGTTCCTCCAGATAAAAGCATGAGTCTTCCATTCAGATGGAATACTTCTCAACAGTTTTAAGTTCATGTCCTCTTGTGTAATAATTTCACCTTGAATCTCCAACTGAGTGATAATTTTTGCAACCTATCAAAAGTTTGATCCATTGTCTCTGAACTTGATCCTGCAAAGTTCTCATATTGTTGCTTGAGTAGAGTTCTCTGAACTTTCTTGGATTCCTTGTTTCCTCCATACCTCTTCTTAATGGCTTTCATGAGCAATTTTGCATTTCTATATGAATGGAACTTCAGTTGATCCTTATTTGGGAGTGCCATCAACAGAGTTTCTCTAGCTTTCATCTCATTCCTCCTGTCCTGCTTTTCTTCTGCAGTAGTAGGTTCATATTCCTGCTCAGTTTCTCCAACAGTTCTCTTTAGCACTTTGTTACCATTTTTAATGACTTCTCAGAGGGAGTAATCAGTCATGAGAAAGTATTGTTCTATCCTCATCAACCAGAGATCATAATCCCATGGGTTTAGGGTAGGGAGTTTTGTAGTCAGAGTTGTAGATTTAGTTCCTACCTCCATCTTATCACTGAGAATTAGATCTTGTAGGTGTTGTTGATTTCTTCTTATTCAAAGCTTCACAACATGCTCTGATACCACTTGTTGATCCTAATGAATAGATCTTTAACTCTTTAGCTTGATGTAAGGTTTAGTATCCTTGGATAAATCCAAATGTACTAAGAATGAACTTTGAGTGTATGATATAAACTATGCGGAAATTAGTTTATACCACTAAGAAGAATAACAGTAATGAATGTTTAACACACAAAAAGATAACACCATAACAATAAGATTCAATATATTAATACGAACACTCTTTGACAGTGTTAGGGTTTACAACCTTAAAGCTATGAAAAACTATGAAAGACTGATATATTTTGATCTATGCCTTAGGGTTCCTTTTATACACCAAGGAAACCCTAATAGGCTTACAAAACGCGTATAATGATAATGCATATCTATTCCTAATTTAAAACCTCATGAATATCATAATAGATGTTTCTAACTAGATACAAGACTAAGACAGCTCTAGTATTAATAACTAGTACTAACTTACTGGCAGTAACTAACAATGTTAACACTGGCTCAGCATAACGATTATAGTAGCAGTACTAATTAACTTAGACTATTTTCTTTAAACTTCAACAGCAACACATCTTTGAACCCAGCAGTATTAACTTTCTAAACTAAACTTGTAGTAAACTTCAGAAGCTTTAATTCCATACGGATGTGTGGATACTTAGTTTTCATAAAATCCTCATAACCTCGCTTCGAGTTCCAGCAGACTTTAACTATCGAAATCCTACTACGCTTCAAACTTTTAACCTCACGATCGATAATCTCGACAAGTTCATCAACAAAACAAAGAGTTTTGTGTACCTTAATTTCTTCCAAAGGCACGTGCATATTTGCATCCGTCTAATACTCCTTTAAATTTGAAACACATCAAATACACTACTAAAGTATTGAGCTATCTTTATATCAATGACTGGACGATCCTTTATTTGAGTTTAAATGGTCCCACTATCTTGGTGCTAACCCATGTCTTTCTTCTAAAAATCCACAAACATCTTTCCAAGCTAAACACTTAACATTACTTTTCATCCACCACTTCAACTCTAAATGTTTACGCCTATTGCCAACATAGCCCTTTTTGGCAATCTCTAGCCGCTTTGAGCTTTTCTTTAATTAGTATCACCTTATTAGTTGTCTCTTGTACCAAATTCTGGTCCAATCGACCAAATTTCTCCAATTTTAGCCCAAAGAATAGGTGACCTACTGTAGGATATTGGAAATCATAACACAATCGAATGATTAGTAGATTAGCCAAGTTCTAGAGAGAGAAAGTGAGAGAGAACTTTATAGTGAGAGAAAATGAACTTGTATTATGTAAATGACTAACCCACCTTTTCCATGGCATGGAAGAGGTTTATATAGTAACAACAAAACTGGCCATAAGGCCTTAGTAGTGGGCTTACACATTGGGTTTAATACCCGACCCATTTACGATGTTATACTTAATACTTAAAACTAGAGTATTCAATAAACGGTAAGATAACGGGGTGATTGAGACTTTTTTTAATATCTAACAATTCCCCCTAGGGAGGTCACCAGAAAATTACTAATTTTAAGCTCTGCAATCTTGAATTTGTGTTCTAGTCTAATCTTTGATTCTTCATGCATTGATTTCTTTGTACATAATGTAGTGATCTTTGAGCTTAGTTCCTTTGACTTGTGTGGTCTTTGAGCTTTCGTTGAGATCATTAGCCACAGTAAATCTCTTAATCATCCTTGTTGTGGTATTGCCTCCATGTAATGGTGTGACCTTCAGACCGGCATGCTCACACTTTTATGCATCATGATAGCACACATCAGAGTTGAGGAAGCTATGTTGTAGGTCTTTCAGTCATCATGATGTCTTTGATTAGGTACATTAAGTGTGAGCATGGGGTTGTGAATTGACATGTCTCGTGCCATCATCTGCTACCGTCTACCGTCGGGAGTTCCTGCAAGTATATGTTAGTGATAAACAAACGAAAGTGTCTTTGTTCACTTTCGTTGAATAAGGTTGCAAGAACCACGGTTCCCCGTTATTCAGTATAAATATTGCCTGTGATCAGGTAGAATTCCGAAGAATCTCCTTGGCAGGGTTTCATAGTTGTGCTAGACGTTCTCAATCCAGAGGTCACAATGTAGACCAACGCCACGAAGTGAGTGAACCCGTGAATTTAAAAATCCCTGCTTAATGAAAAGTTGATTTGGAAAGTCAATGTGTGTCATCTGAAAGAGTTTTTGTGCACACATCGACGGTTTTTCATCATAAAATTCAAACTTCCTTCAGAAACACATTTGTTTTGAAAGATATACACAGTCAATGTGCTCGAAAATCAGTTGTTGAGAACATCGAAAGGTTTTTCAAGAAAAATATTCGTCCAATTCATGCCTGAACAAGATTTGATTCATAATGGAATCGCACCATACGTGCTTTCCATTGTCACAATTTGATCCATAGGGATCTATATGCTAACTACCAAGTGGACTGTTTGATGTTGGCTCTAGAAGGATTTCCATCTTCATTGTGAGTACTTTCGTATCACTGGATGTTCTGGAAATACCTCGTGGATAATGCGTAGGACTTTAGAATCTTTTACTTGTTGTCACAGTTCTTTGTGTATGAAACGATAGTTTGTATTAGTGTCCTAACGGGAGAATTTAGGGGATGATCCTCTGGTCTTGAATCATTCAATGCACATTTAGGTGTTTAGTAGTTGGAGGTAGAGTAGAGTGCCACTTGTTAATATGTTTAACTGGTGTGAGAGCGGAGTTAGATAATGGCATTGATCTCGTGAGAAATGAAACAAGATTCTTTGAGGGAATCTTGTAGTAGCTAGGAAGTGTTGTGCGCAGCATATCACTGCGTCCATGATATTGTCTTCATGTCTCAAGCCAATATTCAACCATGTGATTAGAACAGCATATGTAGTGACCCGGTTTCCTGCTAATGTCATAAGGAGGGCTGTTTATCTTTTCACCTTTATCTTAACATTTTCTGTTTATCTCTTCAACCCTTCAGTGTCTTACCATGACTTAATTACTAGTACCTTGTTGGTGTGTTTCTCCTGTACTTAGCTCTATCTCTGTCGCACTCTTCCCCTTATTCTCAATTACTCCTTTTGTAATCAGACAAAGGACTTTTCACACTAACTAGTGGATTGTCCACTGGGTAGATCCCTCCGGCTATGGTGGTTCATGGAAACATGTACCTAACCTTTCCATCTTATAACTCGATTAAATTTAAGTACAGGGTCGGTCTTTTGGTACAGTTCACTTCGCCATAAAACTAATTGAAAAATCAATCAAGGTACTTAACAAAAAACTGATTGGTCTGATTATACCTTTTTAAATATATATAAATAAATATAAAATATAAATATAAAATACTTATAAATATATATATAAGGATAAGAATCAAAAAATCATAATTATAGTAAACCGAAAGTATGATTCTCGGGTCGTTATCCCCAAAGAATGAAACTTTGTGTATATGTGATTGGAGATTAATTAACCTTTTTAATATATAAATAAATATATAAATACTTATTAAATATATAACAAGGATAATTATCAAAAATCTCAATTATAATAAACCGGGAAGCTGGATTCCCGGGTAGTTATCCCCAACGAGGAATGCAATTGAAAGTCGAGAGGCGTTTTGAGAATCGATGCTTGAATGGAACAAGAATATGATTGGTTATCTAAAACTACGGGAAAATTAAGGCAGAAACTTAAAAACAATTAAGGCCAGACAAATTTAAACTAAAAACGCAAAACGGGAATCCTAAACGGGACCTAAAAACCCTAAATTATCAAAATTAAGTCCTAAAATGATCTTTTTGGTTTTTATAAGTCTTAATTGACTAAAATGCTAGGACAAAAAAAACTAGACCAAAAACGGAAAGGGTTTAAGCTTAAAAACACTAAAAACATGAATGAGATTCAATCCCGTTCTTTAAAAATCCAAATTTTGCAATTTAAACCCTACGAAAGCAAATCTAATTTTCCTAGGTTCTAAATGTTCAAAGAAAATTTTCTAAAACAGAACTATATTTTTTTGACTTTTTTATAATTTTTTATGAATTAAAAACGATTTTAACAAAAATTAAATATAAAACATACTAAACAATTTATAAAAAAACTAGAAAAATCATGAAAAGTAGCTTGAACAGTGAGGAATCTAGTAAAAATTAAGCTAGTGAAAATAACTTATCAAATAAGTTATGAAATAAGCTAAAAACGGTTAATAAGCTAAAAGGGCTAAAACTATTATAAAGAATAAATTGTGTAAACTTAAACCGAAAAAGACCCCAGGGTAAATGGTAGAGTGTGTTGTGTGTAAAACGTTTGGTGATAAGGGTGAGGTCCCAGGTTCGAGCCTTGCTCACCTAGGACTTCCCTTAATCCCAAATGTTTTTGTTTTTGCATTTTTTTATAAATTTTAAAAGACTAAAAAGTAAGCACTTTTTATAAAAACACCTTTTTTATAAACCACGAATAAGCACTAGAATAAGCTGAAAAGGGCAGGATAAGCTAAACTATACTAAACTATGAAAATGCTAATTGTTTAGCAAATTTAAGCATTAATAAGCAAATAAAAAAGAGAATTAAGCTAAAACATATGAAAGGGCATATCTAAAAAGCACTTAGGAACAAAAATAAGCAACTACAATAAGCTAGAATGGCATTTTAATCAAAAAGCTATAAAACTTAGAAATTTTAAGCTAAAATGCAAATAAGCTTAAATAAGCTCTAAACTGAAAGAAATAAGCTAAATTGGGCTTAAACTAACCTAATAAGCTAAACTAAACCTAGAATAAGCAAAAGCAATAAGCTAATAAGCCTAAATAAGCAAATAGCTTTTTGGCCAAAACTGATAAGCAAAAAGGCCAAGAGGGACTTTTCTAGCTTAAAAATAAGCTAGCAAAAGGATCCTTATGGCTTAGTGGCTTATACCACTAAAAAGATTGGCCAAAAAGCTACAATAAGCAACAATGAAAAAGCAGTTTGAAATTCAGATAAGCACTTAAAAAGCTTCATGAAAAGGGTATCTCACACAGATTCAACACTTAGACAAATTTTTGCAAACTTTTGCAATCTTAACAAAACACCAATTTTGAGCTTAAAAATAAGCAAACAAACAGATCCTTATGACTATATAACCTACAAACAGATTGATCATTAACCTATAAACTACTTGCAAACTAAAAATCAAATCCTAAAAACTAAATTAAACCTCTAATAATTAAGCATGAAAAGTGCTACTAGTCTAAATCCCTATCTGATGCAGTTGACATGATTATGGCTAAATCTTAAAACAAAAATTGCAGGCCTAAGATACTTGATTTGAACAACATTTTGAAAACAAAATAAGAGCACAATAAGAGACAGATTCAACTAGAACAATTTGAACTTAAAATGATTATACTTCTAAACTAATACTAGCAGATTCTAACTACAACTATCAAACTTAGTAAAAACTAGATTAAGCCTAAACTAAGCTCTTAAATCTTATTCTTACAAACCTTATATGAGATTAAGAATGAAATCAAAGGACCAAATGGCCTCAAGCAGTACTAACATAAGTTAGTACTGCTTGATCCAAACACCCCTTTATTTCCCTTAAATCCATATTTAGCTTATGAGGAAGAGATTTAAAGAACACAAATCAAATACCAGATATTAGACAGCTTATAACAACCTTAATGAACCAATATAAGCAATCAAATAAGCCAGAATTGTAAACTAACCACTTATGCTAATTATTTTTGGCTTTTCTCACTGTTTTAAGACAGATTATGAAAACTAAAGATTTTAAACTACAAATTAAGCACAATAAGCATAAATCAACTATAATAAGCACAAATAAGCTACCTAAACAACAATAAGCAAAAATTAAGCAAAATTAAGCTACATAGCATATTTAAAGCTAGAAAAGGTAGAAATGAAGAATTCATAAGATAGATAAGGCCTCACCACATAAACAAGGCTAAAAAAGTCTCATTGAGCTACAACAAGCTCCATGCTTATCACTAAGATAAGCTGGTAGGTCCTAAAGAAAGCCCTTCATTAACTGCTTTTCCTTCCAAAGAATAAGCTTAGGGGTATTTTGATTATGGATTTTAATAAGATAAGCTCAACTAAGCTTTGATAGCTTTGTATAGTATTAGCGCACTTATGATTGGATTAAAGAGCTTAATGAACTTATGTTAACAAAGGACAACTTAATCAAATAGTTTTAAATTAAAGGAAACCATAAAGTAACAATTCATTAATAAGAAAAACAAACTTTTTATTACAAATTTAGAAATAGGATTACAACTTAAATGAAGGTTACATTAAGTGAACACAAAAAGCAAAAAACAATTTGAAAGAAAAAATTACATAAGCTATTCTATAAGCTATAATAAAAACTAAAAAGAACTATATAATAATGAGAAGGGGGCGTACACTATCTTATAAGGGATGAGTGAATCTTCTAGGTCTTGGATATCCCGCTCCATTTATCCATGAATCTTGCCCTTGAATCTCTCTAATCATTGGGTGGGGGGGGTAAAAAAATACCCTGCCTCACGTTGGATCAAAGATGTGATCAACAAGGATTGCCATGCGTGTCATTCCTTGTGTCCAGAGCCTTGTACTTCTGTTCATTGATTTTAGTGGCAATATTTCCCTATTGGTGTGTTTCTTTGAAGTCCAGCGACGTGTCATTCCCTTTGAGTCCATCTTGACCAAATCAAAGCCCTTGGTGAGTTAATCTAGTTTGCCAAGTCTGCACATAGTACTAAGGATCTTCAAGGCCACGTTGGATTGAGAAGGGCGTAGGATTTAACCCTTTGATTATCAGGTAATTTTTTGGGATAAGTCCATTCGGTACACCTTAGTGACTTCAAAATAATCATTATACGGTTGAAAATAAAACGTTTACTCATAATAAACACTTTAGAGAAGTTTCGAGAAAAATTATATTTTTCGTCTTTTAGTGAATTTATTAAATAAATAAAATAAAATAATTAAATATTATTTTATTATTTAAAATCAAAAATCTTGTTTTTAAGAAATTCTCTAAGTATAAACTTTTTTATGAAATTTTGACATGACTCGTACGTTTATACAACGTTTTCCAAGGTTTCAAACCTTACTTTCAACATTTTTCACAAATTCGACACTTTTCGACAAAATTCCAAAATCTCAATCATTAACGCTTACCAACACTTTTTTCCCAAAATATCGTTCAATATCACTTCGTAAATACATTTCCACTTTCAAAAAGTCCATCAAAATTCTCATAACTGCCACATATCGCTTATTGGGCCTTAAGGGACAACAAGGGTCCATTAGGACATATATAAGTCCAAAATACTATTTAAGTCTAAAACCAAGGTCCATTTACATATATAAGTATATACTTATATGTAGAAATAATCCGGACCACAATAAGCCCTCCCATTAAGTCACGGCTCAAATAGACTTATTGGGTCGTGAGTCTATAAACTCCAAAATACGTATATTAAGCTTTAAAATAAGCTATTAAGCTACGTATCGCTTTTGGTTACTACCATAAGCCTCAAAAATAGTCCACAACATACGCCATAACACAAAAATAATCAAAATCACTTTCCTAGTGATTTTGGGAATCTACACGTGGCATATAAGCCTAAATAAGCCAAGAAATAGCTTAAAAATAAGCCCGAATAAGCCATACAAGCTACTATAAAAAATAAGCATTCTAGCATCATATATTATTCAATCATCACGACCATAACATCAAAACTACAAAACCTTCTTTTTCCTTTTTACTATTCACGAACCAAACACCACCCTTTTTTATTCATTTCGCTTTCAAAAATCGATTTTCACAACGATCAACTTGTACAACTAACATCTATGCATCAAAATAAACCCAAAAGGACAAACGAAATTTAAATTTGAAAACTTACAAGAAAATCTTTAAATTTGTAGATTTCGACACGAACCGGACAACCCAAACGTTGTTTAAATAAATAACCAAACACTAGAATCAACCCCAAATATTTATGTCTTCATGTTTTCTTGATCAAACTTCAAAAATTATAAGAGTGTGTGTGTTGTAGGTGCGGACGAACACAAGAGAGAAGGGAGAGGATATTTTTTTGATTTTGAAAATGAACTATGTGTAAAAATGAGGATAAAGAAAGCATCTTATGTACAATTTGGACAAGGTTAGCTAAAATTAAGCCACCTTGTCTCCCTAGTCTTCTTTTGACCGGCCATGGTATCCCATGGGGTCTCGGGCCTTTCTTTTCGTGTCGGGATCACTTAAATACTCGTAAAACTCAACCGTAAAATTTACCCCAAAGTTAATTAGCATTTTTATTCACTTTAAAAATACTTTTCCATTAACCTAGAGTATTTACACGACATATTTTCACTTTACACCCTTCAAAACTCATTTGGACATTAACGGACGTGTCAGACTCGTTTTTCGGCATTTCTCAAAATTCACGGGTCAAACCACCCGGAATACACATAACACAATAATACCTTCCAAAAGGGATTATTAATCACAATAAACCACAATTCATCACATATCTTATAAAATCACCACCGTCAACACGGTACAATTGATAAAACTAAGAAAGCTCAAAATAGTAAAAGGACTACTATTGGATAATATTCAGAAAACCCCCCCCCCCCCCAACAAATATGGCAAAGGTTACATTCTAACCCCTTAAAAGAATTTCGTCCCTGAAATTCAGCTACTAAAATAACTAAACAAATGCGGGTATTTCAATTTCATCTGATCTTCACGTTCTCAAGTGAATTCAGGACTACGTTTCGAATTCCACCGAACCTTCACGATGGCAATCTTACTACGCTTAAACTTCTTAAACTCTCTTTCCAAAATTTCCACAGGCTCTTCCACAAAATTTAACTTAGCATCAACTCGAATCTCATCCAAAGGCACTTTCAGTGTTGGATCAGCCAAACACTTCTTAAGGTTCGACACGTGAAACGTGTCATGAATACCATTCAACTTCTCAGGCAAATCTAACTGACAGGCCACAGGGCCTACTTTCTCAATAATCTCAACATGGTCCAACAAACTAGGTGCTAATTCCCTTTCTTCCCAAGCGTACCACACCTTTCCAAGGCGACACTTTGAGCAAGACATAGTCACTCACACTAACTCTAGAGGCTTCCTCCTCTTATCAGCATAACTTTTCTAACGATCACGCGCAGCCTTAAGTCTATCTTAATCTGCGAGATCTTCTTAGTAGTCTCCTACACTAACTCAGGTCCTATCAACTGACCTTCTCCAACCTCACCACATAAATGGCGAACGACACTTTCTAACCATACAATGCTCAAATCGCAGACATCTACAACTCGAATGATAACTATGTTTATACGGAAAATCAACCAACGAAAGATGAACATCCCACTTCCTCCAAGTCCAGGACTCACGCTCAAAGCAGTCTTTCCAAAGTCTGAATAGTACGGCTCTCTTTGACCATCAGTCTGAGGAGAGATAAGCACAATAGACTCATGTTCTAAACGCCGCTCTCTCTCCTCGCGCCACCTATAATTAACTACCAAAAACCTTTATTATCAATCCTATACAACACTCTATATAATCGAGATCGTCACACATGTCACGCAAACTATCTCATTCAACTACAATCTATCCACCTTCCCATATATATCCTCATCAAACGCGCTCGACAATGCAGCAGACTTAGTCAATCGGTCAACAATGACCCAGATTGCATCATGCCCACTACTAGTCCTAGGCAACTTGTACAAACAATTCCATGCTATTCTTCACCCCCAAAACCCATACCCGCTCAATCTTAGGTATGCACGGATCAATCCATGCATTCCATTTGCCTCGCCCGCTCCGGCCTGTAACCTACAAACAAGTCAACATTTACTAACATACTTAGCTATATCCTCTTTTCATTCAGGCACCAAATACTATCTCTCAAATCATAGTACATCTTTGTTCACCTCCTGGTGTACAGAGTACTTCGACTTATGGGCTTCATCCAATATCAGGGTTCTCACCCCCAACCCTTTAAAGGTCTCTCACATCAATCCTCGCCATCCCCCCCCACCACCCGCGCTCAGCTACCCAAGGTTCCCTAAAATTTCTGCTCTATCTCTCATTATATAATATATCCTGCAAACTCTTCCCACAGCCTCCTTTTGAGACGCCCAATATCTTATCCTTGTTTCCGAATGAACGGATCATATTCATAGCTTAATCTCTTAGGCTTTACTATTTCCTTCCTACTTAGGGCATCAGCCACCACATTTGCCTTACTGGATGGTAGCGGAATTTCACAGTCATTATCACTAAACACTCGATCAGCGACGCTGTCGCATATCAACTCTTTCAGACTAATGATATGCTAAAGACTATTATGATTTATATAGATGACACTCTTTTTCCCATACAGATAATGTCTTCTAGATCTTAAGTGAAACACAACCACAACAGAACTTCTAAATCATGGATAGTATATTTTTCTCATGAATTTTTAACTCGCCTAGACGCATAGGCTATCACCTTACCTTTTTGTATTAACACACAACCTAGTCCTATCCCAGATGCATCACAATATACCACAAAATCTTCTGGTCTATCGGGGAGAGCTAGAATAGGCGCATTACACAACTTATCCTTTGAGTTCTGAATAGCCAATTCTTGTTCCTCACCCCAATCGAAAGTCTTACTTTTCTGAGTCAAGATAGTAAGAGACTTAGCTATCTTAGAAAAGTTCTCAATGAACCTACGGTAATACCCATCCAATCCTCAGAACGAATGAACCTCAGTCGGAGTTCTAGAGGCTTTCTAATTATTAACAACTTCAATCTTACTAGGGTCCACATGAATTCCATTACCATTTATCACATGCCCAAGAAACTGCACTTCTCTTAGCTAGAATTCACACTTAGAAAACTTAGCATACAGTTTCTCCTTTTTGAGCAATTCCAAGACTAACCTTAAATGTTCAACATACTCCTCTTAAGTCTTAGAGTAGATTAAGATATAGTCTATAAACACTATCACAAACTTATCAAGATAAGCCTCAAACTCCTATTCATCAAATCCCATCAATATGTTGGTGCATTTAGTCAGACCAAAGGGCATTTCAGTGAATCGAAATGTCCCGTACGCGTTCTATAACGCAGTCTTTGATATGTCATCCTTGTGCACTCTCAGCTGATGGTATCCAGACCTAAGATCTATCTTCGAGAAAAACTACGACCCTTGCAGTTGATCAAATAGATCATCAATTCTAGGAAGCGGATAACGATTCTTAACGGTCAACTTGTTTAATTCTCTATAATCAATGCACATCTAAAAGAACCATCCTTTTTCTTAACGAACAACACCGGCGCTCCCCAAGAGACGAAATGGTCGAATGAAAAATGTGTCTTGAGTTCCCTGAGTTGTATCGAAAACTCCTCCTATATTCAGAAGGTGCCCAAAACGATAAGTGACGGTTGCTACCGGCGGTTGCTCCAGGGCTAACCTCAATCTCGAAACTTGATTTCTGAAGGGCGGTAATCCAGTAGTTCTTCGGGAATACTCTAGGAAAATATTAACCACAACCAAGCCTATTTCGTGTTTCTTAACACCCATCAAAAATCTTACTTTCTAATCTGGTCTATTCTCCATACTACTCTACGCACCTTGCCACTCGGTTGTAGTATCCTCAATACCTTTCATGGCAAATTATTTCAGCTTTATAATTAGACAAACCAGTCCATACTTATTATCTACATCATAACTCCCATGTCATAAGGTTTCAAACTCGATGTCATAAGATCATGACACCCGCGATTTCTAGTTACAACCATTAATAACCTTATCAATCTCTACTAGCTGCCCACTTGCTATCTCAATCTCATATTTGAAACCTAAGTCACTGGGCTCTAAGCCTAATAGAGGTATAAAAGTAGTGGAAATAAAGCTATAGTCAGCACCAGAGTAATTAAGGTTTGGCATAATGATTCGTTCAAAGTAACTACCCGTTTTATAATGTGCGCATCCTGGCGAGCTTCTTCTGCTCCCGCATGATGCCCTACCCTAGCCTGGTTCCCTTGGTTGCACGAAAACAAAAAAAACAAAAAAACAAAAACAAAAAATAGACCCTGGACCCCCCGTTATTAGCAGTAACTTGATTTGGACGATTTTCTTCCGGGCCTTGTGCCCTATTCAATCTAGGATAAGCTGACCTGACATGGTCAGTACTACCACACTCATAACATGCCCTAACAGTTGGGTTTCTACCCTTGATCAGGATTCTCGTAATCCTCAGCCCACCCCCCTCCCCCTAACCCAATCCCCCCTGTGCCAAATGACCCGGGTGGATACAGTTGGAAGCAAGTGCACAAGGTCCACCGGGTGCTGGTAGGATTGCAGGTGGTACATCTTTTCCCCTTCACACCATTTCCTCAACCCAACATTTTTTATTTCCCCCCCCCTCCCTGGCCAAGTACCGTATTCTATCTTCTACAGGGTTTACAGTAGTAGCAAAAGCATTCACAGTCCTAGTCCTCTTATTATCATCCCTTCCACTCCTATCCTTGCTAGGTTCTCCTATATTACCCCTCTCCTCAACCTTCTTAATTGATCCATTCCTTAAAGCCTCATCAGTTAGTGCACCAGAAATCTGCACAACCTTTTGTATAGTCTTTGGCTACATTGCTACCACCATCTCATAGATCTGTAGAGCAAGGCCATACACATACCTTTCAATCATCCTACTCTCAGGAGTTACTAAATGAGGAACTAACCTCGCCAACTTATGAAACCTATCAGTAAACGCAGCATGGCCAGCCCCGACCATGGCGTGATTCCACGACTCAGATTCTAACTTTTATATCTCATGACTAGGACAAAACTCTTGTATCATCATAAACTTAAAGTCATTCCATGACATACTAACAACAACTTCCCAGCTTAGCGTGTGAATCTAAGAGTTCCACCACGTTAAAGCCTTACCCATAAATAAACCAGCATTGTATTTCACTTTTTGGTCAATACTACAACCACTCATATCATGCACAGACTCCATTTTCTCAATCTAACGAGTAAGAACTACAACACCTCCCTTACCATCATATTCCTTAGGGTTACAAGCTAAAAACTCCTTATATGAACAACCTACCCGGTTGCCATTAACTATCACATTCCTAACGTTCTCCTGAAAGTTCTCATTAACTACATTACCATTTTGATTTCCAACATTCCCTCGGTTACTAACCTGAGCCAACATGGCGGGTAGAGTTTGCAATTGCTGGGCTAATTGATCGTAAGTATGTGGGTGACCCCTATTGGATCCATCTACATTCCTATTGACTCCCTCTATACCCCCATTAGCTCCCAAACCCTGGTCATTTCCTTGACCATTCGATTCATCAATATGCTCATCATTACCTTCCCTAGGTCTTCTACCCCTTCCACTTCTACCAACCCGTTCACCCTCTTAGTGATTCGGCAGTAGGCCGACCAGCACTTCGGGTCCTCATCCTTGGCGGCATTATCTATACGAGGGAGAACATAGGCAATGTTAGGTAAGTGGGAAGACTCGCACATATATATAGAATATCTTACTATATATAACCAGATATACACGTAACTCTACCCTACGGTGTCAACATCGATTTGTGTGAACAACATTATCAAGTATGAGTGGGTTGTGATACGCTTATAACTACGTTGGCCATTGTACTTATATTCGTATCCTTTCCCGTTCATAGTCAATATTGAGCCCACCCATTTCAATGACTGACATAACTAAGGCACCAAACCATGAACACACAAAGGCACACAAAAAAATGGGACACCGCGCACATACATCCTATACGCAACTAAACGATAGATCTTAGGTTATAGTCTAGGCCAAACCACCTAGTTCTCTACAACCTTCGCTATGATTACCAATCTGTCACACCCCGACAATGGCGGAAACTCGAGAATGCAACATAATGATCAATCATAACACAAGATACAAAATAGAGAAAACTACATTGCATAAACTCCAAGTGCTATGAAGACCATCAACCTTGAACAAACTTAAGTGATGCCCCAATCGCAACTAAAATCCACAATCTCTTACAATTATTCATACACCCTCGCAGGGGACCATAAACCAAACTTAATCCAAAACATACAAAACTGGAATCAAATAATAAGCAAGCAAGACTTCAAACAAAATTCCACACGGGATACTTCTAAGTCTGCTATCAATTACCAAACTACTCTTCTTTCACTTCACCTGAAAATGACACTCAAAAACGTCAACAATAATGTTGGTGGAGCTCGTAGTTTGTCTTAAACCTAAAAGTATGTGCATTATTTCAACAGTGGAAACATGTAAAGGTGCTTTATGACAGTAAAAATATGCAACAACCTTAGGCATCACCGCTAATCAATAACCATATATCAACTTACGCACTAAAGGGGCCATACCAGCTGGAGCACTAAATTAGGGCAAGGACCACACAAACCTTGGTAGGAGTACCCATCCGTTAATAATCAATAAATATGGGTAGGAGTACCATCGATACAAATAATCTTACAATACTGGGTAGGGTACCCACATCTAATCCAAAACATTCATGCATCAATAATATTCACATAGTAAGTTTAAGTCTTATACACTGTCTATAAAATAACCACATTTCACAGATCAATTCAAAACATTTCAAAACACATTTGAGTATCATTTTCCCCCAACGGAAAAACAGTAAAAAGTAGGGCTACGAGAACTCACCTCAAGCAAGTCTTTAGCTACCCAATCTCAATCACACAAGCAAATGCAATGACGCCCGCACATGTCCTAGTCCAGTTAATGTCCCAATTTAATCATCAAATTCCAAAACACAACCTTCATGTTTGAATTTTTTTTTTTGCAATAGAGTTTTAATCGCGGTGTTAAATTTTCCAAAACAGTTTTTAGAGGTGTGATGGTTGACGACTTATCTCCATTATCATAATCACTCGCGCTTTTCTCCGATTATACATAATTTTACTATTAAGCGTAAAATAGATAAGGTATATAATAAATATTTATAATTATTATTTTAAATATATCTCGACGCAAGGTCCATTCGGAACACCTTAGTCACTTTAAATTAATAATTCATTACGGTTGAAATGAAAGTTTACTCATAATAAACACATTAGAGAAGTTTCGAGAAAAAATTATATTTTTTCATCTTTTAGTGAAAATAAGTAAAATAATTAAATATTATTTTATTATTAAAAATCAAAAATCACGTTATTAAGAAAATTTCTAAGTATAAACTTTTTACGAAATTTTGACATGACCCGTACATTTATACAACATTTTCCAAGGTTTCAAACCTTATTTTCAACAATTTATCACAAATTCAACACTTTTTCGACTAAAATTCCAAATCTCAATCTTTAACATCTATACACACCACTTTCTCCCTCAAAATATCATTCAATTATCACTTGTAAATACATTTAACTCTTCAAAAGTCCGACTAAATTTTCATAAATACACGCTCTCTCGCTCGCGCTTTTAGGCCTTAAGGCCCAACAAGGGTCCCTTAGGACATTTATATGTCTAAAATAATCCAAGTCCACAAACTGTACTTAGAGAGAATAGTAGAGGATGGCAAGTATTCAAATTTCAAATGTTATTAAAATGGAGGGAAAAAGGAAAAGTTTATTACTAGGCATCATCTTCTAATGATGATTAGAAGGGGTATTTATAGGATAAGGAAGGAAGCTTCCCTTTCTTTATTTTTCTAATGTTTCACATCTAGTCCTTATTCTTTAGCAATTATGCTATTTTTTACTTTTAGCATAATATACCTTATTACACACTACTTTATTCTAAACAAAATAAAGACTAATAACTAAATCATATAATCGACACTTTTTATGAACCTAACAATCTCCCCCTAAGGGTCGATTATTCTGGGAGTTCTCTTCATGGTCCAAGTGGTCTTCCATTCACATACATCTCCCATGTTCTCATCTGATTTCGATACTTCAATCTTACTTCAATCTCTTCTTCAAACAATTTCAGATACTTAACTTCTTCATTGGTGAGATCTCTTTGAATATATACATACTTAACATCATTATTGAAACTCCTTAATCCTTCTAATACTCTGTTTAGCGTTGCATCACAAAACTTATGAATCTCTGAATATCTCATCACTCTTTTCTCTTTCTTGCTATTCTTGTATATGATTCCATGCACGGGCTCATAGATGATGGAGAACATTTTGTGTTTTTCAACTCCTGGGAAAGATATTGTTGGTGCAGTAAGATTAACTTTCTATTGATAACTTTCAATTCCAAGTTGAAAATCATGCACCCTTTCCCATATCACTGAACTTCTGATGAATACTGATAAAGACCATAGCAACCCTGTTTCTTCATAGTCAGGTACCTTGCCATTTATAATCAGCAAATACATGTCCTCAATATCATTCTTATTGAGATTCTTGTAATCAGGCTCTGTAATAGACACAATGCACTCATTAGCTCTTCTTGCAACTATCTATGTGATAAACTTGTGTTCATGACCCAATTCCCAGTATGTCTTGATAACTTGAATGATCTTTGAGTTCGAATAAATAACTTCCTTTGGTTTTCCAGGCTCTTTCTGTTTCCTTATGTAGAAGATCTTTGCATGAGGATTCTTCCAATGTTCAACACCATATTGAGCATAAGGATTAATTTTCTTAACACACTTATTCACCCATCTGGAAGTTCGTTCTTCGATATCATCATCATTAAAGATAATTGCAGGAAACTTGTGAAGTGACAATACTATCTTCTCAGGCCCTGAACTTCCTTTCTTCAGATACAAAAGGTCTTGATTTATAAGAGATAGTGGTGGAGCTTCAGGATCTCTTTGACAACTTTGAACTAGAGGTGTGGTCTTTCATAGATGCGGAGAAACAAGAATTTCCTTTCTACTTTCCCAAACAATGTCACTTTTCAGGAAATTCTTCATCTGATCAATGTGATATTGATGCTCATCTCCTGAAGTACATCTTTTTCTCAACATCTCATCAACCATTTTCTTTAACTTTGCTTCACCGATTGTTAGTGATACTTCTTCCATAATATCTTGTGACATTTGCTTCGTTGGTATTTCATCATCATCTGAAGCATAAGACTCAGTCCAAAAATTATAATCATCTTCTTGCTCTTGCTTTCCTGAAGTTGATGGACCTTGTTCATTTTCATTGACATGTCCAAACGATGACTCTCCAGACACATAGGCTTCATATTCAGAAGTCTTCTGCCGCTTTGCACTATTCTCCCCCTCAGGATGAGCATCATCATGAGGATCGTCCTGATCTCTTGGGCGAATGGCAGAAGATCTACATGTAGTTTGTGGTACCTGAAGACCCTTAAACTTCATCTGAAGTGCTAGCCATATTGCTATGTCTTGTTGCTGCAACTGAGGATCGTCTTTCATAGAAAGATGCATTTGATATTGTTGTTTTAGAACAGAGAGTGTTTGTGATTGAGCTGGATGAACATGAAGAATATTTCCAGACATATAACTTTTTACTAACGCATCAACTTGAGAAGGAATATGATTATCAATAGATTTTTGAATTTGTGAGGAGATTTCAGCCTGTATATGCCCACGCTCTTGTAAAATAGCTTTAGCAATCATATGTTCCATCTCTTCTTTAGTCCTTTGTCTTTCTAGAATCAGCCCTTCTGCAACATACACTGGAACTTGATCTCGAACCTGCTTAGGAACTTGCTTTTTAACTTGTTCCTTAATATGCGTATCTACCATAGTAGGTAATGATTCGACCATTACTTCTTGGAGATGATCAGCAAGAGTATCAAATGACTTCTTTGACAAAAACCTTGCTTTCAGATGTTCAAAAAAATATGTATAACGTCCCTGTAACTCTTGAAATAAATTCTTGTATCGTTTGAAACGAGCAAGTTTGGCTTTGTATAATGATAAAAGTCGATTTGTTTTAGAAAATTTGGTGCTGAGTGATTTTGATGATGATATATTTTTAGTATCGGTTACCGTCAATTCTTGGAGTTTCTCAGTATCCGAAGATACGAGATCAGTATGAATCCTAGGAGATCTAATTGGTGTGGAGAATGGTGTACTCCTAGACTCCTTTACAATCTTCCCTTTCTCCCTTCGCTATAATTCATACACTTCATCAGTTATTTCTTCCTCCTCTTCATTAACATTGATAGGTATGACAACATTAGTAATTTCTACCTCTTCATCATTAGTGATCTCCACCTCCGGACTTTCCTTATTACTCTTGGGCTCTAACCTAGTGCCGGGAATATTTGGTTCATCATTCCTAGGGGGTAAACTATCATCAATAACATTCTCTGATCCTTTCATCATCTTTTCAATCTCTTCAGACGCCAAGTGCTTGTTGACCAGTTCCACATTTTCTCTAGCTTCTTGCTCTTCTCGACTTTTGTGCTCAGCAAGACTTACTTGTAATGTATCTTGTAAAACCATTTCATCTGCTTTATCCATAGTTGGCACTGGATCTGGTGGAGTAAGACGTGTGGATCTCTTTTCAGGAAGACGAAAATGAATCACAGTAGATCATTTTAGAGCACTTGACTCTGTTGTATCCATATTAGGGTTAGGTGACCTAGGGGCGCTAGGTGTCCTATGCGTTCCTTAGGTAGACTCAGTCGGTTGTGACTGAGTCAGAGGAACATCTAACCCAAACACCTCCGCATACATTCAATAATGCTCCGTGTTCTTCATTTCTTCTGAAATCATCCACTCTGGAATTTGCATTTTGACTTTGTCTTTGTATCTCCCTGAATTAAAGATATTTTTCATTATATCATCATCATTCAGGTTGTGGTACGTATCTCGAGCACGTCTTAAAAATTCAGAGAAACTAGTCATGTAATGACTAATGATGATCTTTGTAAATCTTGGATAAGGAATCGATGATGTTGGATGATGAAGAGAATAGTAAAGTCCGCATAATCCACATGAATATTATTGACAAAGCAATAAATCATTTGCATTATTTGTAATGGCGGTTGATCCCATCCAGTGACACATGTTGTCAAGCATTTGGAAAATATCTTGTATAACGTTTGCCATGGCTGTAGAAGACCAGTTATCTTAAAGCTTGATGATGTCTTTAGCTCCATTATAAAGCCCAATTGTTGTTTATAAAATGGAACCATGTCCAAAAATGATGGTGGTGACACAAAGATGTCATGATTGTTGGCATTTGCTTGTGGTAAGTGAAAGATTGTCCTAAAGTCATCCAGTGTAAGAGAAAGCTTTTTCTTGTCAAGCATAAACATGAGCCTATACTTTGATCTGTCTTCCTTTAAAGTATGCCAGAACTTTGGTATATAGATCCATGGTACAGAGGAAGAAGCAGCAATACTAAATCGTAATGGATGATTCTTGATAATATTTGTCAGTATTTTACTTTCGGGTGGGCATTGCACATGTTCAAGATCTACCTTCTTGTTTGCATCCATGAGATCATATCATTTGTTTAGGGGACACAGTTTGTCAGGATGAACTTCTGTTGCATGTTGTTGTTGTGCCATGATGATTACTGAATGAACAAAATTGAGATGTTAGTTAACAAACAATTCTATTAACGTTTTTGTCTCTTTCCACTGTGTCTGTTTTATATGTTCTAGCAATTCTTTTTGAACATATTTTTGATCAGTTTCTTTCTCAAGTGCTCGTTCTTGCTTTTTCTAGCACATGCCATACGCTTTATTCAAATTGTTCTTTTGATTTATCATTTGTGTGTGTTCTGGCAATTCTTTTTCGAACACACTTCTGATTTTCTTTTTCGCGTATGGATTTAGCTCTCTTTCTGTTTTTAGAATATCCTCACCAAAAATTCTTTGTGACATGATACTCTTTCAAGAATGATGAAGATTTCTCTTTCGATTTTAAATTAAGACTCTTTTGTGAAAAATAATAGAGAAATCATACAACTTCTTAAAACCATTTTTGTAAAAGAGTATCATTTTGACACAATCATAGATTTTGATAACTTTTACCAGAAATCATTTGACAAAAACTTTATTTATAATGATAATATAATCAGTCAATCACAAATCCACAACTGAATGGTCACTAAGTCACTCACTCCTCATTCTATTCATTTCAGAAAACAGCCAAAACCGGACATAACTTAGACCACTTAAACAATTGAGACTTGGATTTTCATATTCAAGTTATAAAAACTTTCCACTTTCACTTTTTGTCATGACTCCTAAACAATGTAAACAAACACATCTAATTCAATAACTGAATGGTCACTAAGTCACTCACTCCTCATTCTGTTCATTGCAAATAACGATCGAAACCGAACATGACTTAGACCACTTAAACAATTATGAATAGACATATTTGACCCATAGCTTAGAATTCATTAAAACTTGCTTCTTTATTCACAATCATTTGATGTTTTGAAAAACACATGAGAAACTGATCTTTTATACCACAGACATTCGAGCATTAATCATCAAAAGCATTTACACAACACATTGTTACTGATTTTGACATTGTATCTTTACCGATTGTTGACTTATTGACTTTACCGAATGTTGACTTATTGAATTTTTCTGAGTTTAGACAATAAAGATGAAAGGTAAATCATGTTGACTAATTAAAAACCAAACTCGATTTAAGTTTTACGCCAAAAACAGTATGATCAAATCAAACTTGACAATCATCAAACTCGATAACCATCAACCTTTTCCGAGTTTCAATTTCTAGATCGAATTAATATGTCTGAACGTTTTTTGTTTTCAGTTATGGTTTATTTATCTTCACACAATCTGTAACACCCCCATTTTTACATATAGCAGCGAAAGCTGATCTGGGGTATTACTTCAAGGTACAATAGTCAGAATCATAGAAAACGAATAAAAAATAGTCGTTTTTTGAAAATTAAGTTATCATTCATTATTTCATCAGAGTTTTTTACAAACGAAAGGTCCCAAAATCTAAAACACAAAGTTTGAATGATAACAGTTTTGCCATCTTCAAGCCTCGTCACTCCGTGCCATAAGTAGCTTAATTACCTAAGATAAAACATGCTAAAAAGTCAACACAAAGGTTGAGTGATATTCATAGGTTTAAGTTAAATAAATTAAATGCAAATTCGATATTGGGTTACGTTGTTATACACCCGTTATAAAACAAATATTATTTCCATTAGCTCATGAATCTGAAGCCTTGGGATATATAATAATCAAACGTTATAGCCCCAACGGGTGCCTTTGCCAAAACACCCGCAGTTATATTCTAATGGTGTACAATTTGTTACTGGTATAACTGGGTACACCAACGGAGAGGCCAATCCCAAATAGATCTATTTACAACATTCGCGCTCACTCCGTAGAGTAATTAACGGTTCATGATATTGGGGACTAAAAGGCAAAATAGTTAGTTAGGCAATAATAAATCAGGACAACATACATAAATAATTGCATTCATGGTCTATAGCATGTATCCCCCTCGCGGGTTTATGAAATATTTGAAATATTGAAATGCGAGGCTATGAACTCACATTAACAGTATAGGGAAATCTAAGTGATAACAAAGGTATATGAAATGAAAGTAACAGCTTCGTCACACGCAACCTGGGGTAATATGTCAAGTCTTAGTTTGATTGAATATGTTTTACATTATAATGAATATCATCTTTGATTGAATTATTATGGAGTATTGTATCACCATTCGAGACATCATAATTCAGAGGTCATTCAGTAAACGTTTGAGGAGCTAGGGCACTTTAAATCGTAAACCCAATAACTCAGTCAGAACGTAATACCAAGATGAAACCCCTTACTATGAAGCTCTCTAGTGTTGTGATATGATATAGATTCGAGACATGATTTTTTAAAGCATATCGATGATGAATTATATAATAGTTATAACATAATCGGTTTTAAGCGTTTTGATCAATATCTGGTAATGATAAGCACGGAAAACGTTAATTAAAGTTATGTCTTAAAAATTTTAGAACATATTTTTATACTTTTTCAAAATGTTACATTTTAGACCCTTAAGAATGAAAAATGGCAAAATATACCCTTGGAGTTTGCACTTTTACGAGTTTGGTCCTTCTAGTTTAAAAGATGTACAAAGTAAACCTTGCACTTTGGAAAGTAACATAATAGACCCCTATAGTTATAACTTTGATAAAATGACATTTTTAGTCCTTTTAGTTATAAGTTTCTAAAAGTTACGATATATACCCCTTGCATGGATAATATTTACAAAACAAGTTCGAATGGCCATGCAAGCTTATTTTAACATTCCAAAAGATAATTGCAGGTTATAGCTTATTAATATAAGCTAAAATAAGATGTATTAACGTAACGAAAGTTTAAAATAACGATTCGTTAAGCCAGAAATCGAAACGGGTCAAATTAGGGTTTTTAAACGAAAACGCTTAGGTTTTTAATTCAAATTCTTTCAAAAATAAACAAAGTTGTTATATTAACATTATTTAAGATATATTATAACAACATTTAACCATTATAACATTTAGATTAAAGAAAAACATAGAATTAGGGTTTATGAGTTCGGTTTTGGATCAAAATGGAAAAACGCCTAGATTTTTAGATAAAAAGTTTTAAAATGAGTTCAAGTATGATTATATGAACATAATATGAATGTAAGAGCAGATATGGATAATAGGAAACCTGGGTTTGAGCTTTGAGAATCAAAAATGGAGGAAAACGGGTCGTTGGGGTCGTTTTCTACTCGTACGCCTAGATTATTGTTCTTGGGACTCCTTAGGAACTTCATGAGCAGAGATTTGTTGCTATTATAGGTTATAGAAAGAAGAAGTGGGGGTTGAATGAGAATGAGGGGTTTTGAGCTCTATTTATACTCGAATGGAACTTGGAGGCCAAGGAGTCTTAGTACTCAAGGTTAGGACACATGTATCAGCTAGAGGGTGATGTAGAAAGGCTACATGATGATTTTCTAAGGCTAGAAACTAGCTTGAAGTGTTGTTTGGGGTCTTGTGGTATCGCGGGTAGCTTAGACCCAAAGGAGAAGATGTGGAGCTTTTGTAACCAAGTTATGAGCTAGATATTTAGGAGAGGTGCTTGTAAGCTGGCTAGGGATAAGTGTGCTTAGTCATTGAGGTGCTTGTTTGCAATATGGAACTTTAAAATGGGTCAAAATGAGTAAAAGGTGTATGCGGGTTCAATTAGGGCTCATTAGGGTTTTTAAGCTTGCATTTCATGTATACTTGTTTAATAATGATGGATTAATGATTACAAGACTTGTATTAAGAGTTATTAACAAGATTTGATAGGTTGTTTGGGTTTAAAATAGGCGAAAATGAGTAAACGGGTCATGGTTTGAAATTAGGGTTTGATTAGGGTTTCTTTGATTTAATTCATGTATATTATTGTAAAAATGGTGAAATGATGATGGATTGTGATTTTTGATGTTGTAATTTATGTACTTACAACTTATTTGAGTAATGGTTTGGGTTTATAATGGATAAAAATCAAGAAACGGGTCATGGTTTGGTATTTAACTCGGGTTAGGGTTTCTAGGTTTCATTTCATGAAATCTTATGAAATGAGAATGATTATAGAATGGAAATGAAGTGCATGACTTGCTGGTAACTTGTTAGTTTGTACAAGTTTCTTAGGAAAACGGAGGTAAAACAGTTTGTTGTGAGAGTAGGAAGCCTCACACTTAATCAGCCCTCTTTTTGGCTTTTCTTTCAATCTCAGCCATGGGATGGGGACTTCGGCGGGTTGATGTCGTTTTGTGCCAGGGAGAGAGTTATAGGGGCAGGGTAAGGTGGGAATGAGTGAGGGGTGAGCTGGAAAGGTACTTGGGAGAGTGGTATTGCAAGAAAACGTGGGGAAAGGCTGTATGGTTTTTGGCGCGAAGGGGCATGTACAGGGGGGTGGTTTGCAGGGTTTAAACGCAAAGATTGGGGAAGAGGCACAAATGCCCCCCCAACTCTCTCTCTCTCTTTTCAATTCTTTTTCAGCCTTTTTTAGTTATAACATAGTTTAGAAAGTGACAGTTTTGGCCCTTGTGGTTTATAACTAAAATTAAAAAGGAGTTTGGCAAATTGCAAGAATGGTCCCTGCTGTTTTATAACTAAAAGAAGTTTGAAAATTGCAAAAACAGTTTCCTTGTGTTTTATAAAACCTTTTCCTTATAAATTACTTTTAAAACTTGGCTTGTTGGCCCTCTTTTCTTTATTTTTTCATTTTCTAAATTATAAACAACGTTTTTTAAAATTTACATTTTTGGTTCCCTTGTGTTTTATAAAAAAGGATTTGTTGGGCTTGGGCTTGTATTGGGCCCACTGGGTTTGGGTTTGGGCCCAATAAGGTGTGTGGGCTTGTGTGTACAATGGCTGAGATTGGCTGTAACTGGGCTAGGATTGGGCCTTCAAAGTCTTCACAGTCTTTGTCAATTGCACACAAATGGGCTGTTGTAAATGATTGAGGGCCCATTTGGTCTTCACAGTCTTCATAGATATACTATTGGGCTTTCCCGGCCCATCAGATGGGTTAAGATTGCATTCAATAGTATTCTTCAGTTCCGGCTCCGTTTTGACTGCTGATTCTTCAGTATTGACTCTGACTTTAACATTTTTGGACTTTGGCCTTGATTTTGCACAGTCTTTTCCATTCCATGCTCAGTTTTGTCATTTTGGCTTGGTTTTCTGTCTTTTTGTTGATATCCACTTCCTGCACAATACAAATGCAAAACAAACATATATTTGGCAGTTTTTGTCTGTTTTTGGTCATTTAAGCTCGTTTTTAGAGGTAAAAGATATGTGTAATTAAGCACTTATCAAATCCCCCAAACTAAGGTATTGTGTGTCCTCACGCAATGTTATGAAGTAAACATGTAAGCCCCGTTTTCACCATTTTCTGAATTTATACTAACTACAACTAATATTTTTGGATTTTCTCATTTTTTTAACAAGTTTGACTTTCTCTTTATTTATCATACTGGGATCATAGAATGAGTAGCGTCGTAGAGTGATCTTACGGATGTCCTGACGGGCTAAATCCATCGTCTCGATTTTGCACAAGTTCCAAGCTAGTCAATTAAACAAGATCATTGTCGATTTAGTTTATTATGTTAAGCCCTCATACTTTTGACTTGTGAATTTTCAACTCCCAACATGGATATACGATTGAATGCGTGTACTCATTTTAATTTAACCTAGACCAACTTATTTTCATAGTCATAATTTAAAAATGAATCATGACTCAAAGCAACAACTTTTAAGACTTCGTAACTTGATTTTGAGATTTTAAACTTTAGAACTTTTTGCATCATATTAAACATCTTAATCTAAGTTCTTTAAAGCTTTGGGAATGCGTTGCTTAGTTTGAACCCCGACTCGTGGTTAACGGGGATGCAGGATATCACAACCAACGACGGTGTTCTTAGTTTGAACAACCCACCCCGTTGTGCTTAGGTTAGTGGGAAATCACATCAACACCTTATTCCTATCTATGGCTAAGGTTAGTGTCTTAGTTTGAACCCTCACTATAGCACCTTTTCCTCAACGTGAGATTCACGACACTCAAAATCCTTAGAAGCAAAGGACGTCTTAGTTTGAACCCCTACCTCGTGAGTTAACAGAGGGGATATCACAACCCATCTTTTACTTGCTCATAATATCAACTGCATGTCTTCCATTGGCAAAATTTTCCAAATTCATGCATTTTTGCATTCACATTTTCATTCATGCTTTCTTTGGCATGTATCTTTTAAATTACTACAAAATCTCGCTTTGAAAACTCAAGTTACAAATTTGAAGCTTTTTCTAAAAACATTGATTGACTTAGTTGAATTAAATTGAGCACGTATGATTAGGCGGATTAGAAATTCACGGTGAGAAGAAAAAACCATATGTTACTGGTATAAGTTTTTTAGATGAATGATTGCTTAGTACATAATACTTGTATTTAAACTCGATCTTTTTCTCGTTTTCTTCACATTATTAAAATTTCAAAGCAATAGAATTCGTGGAAAAAGTTTGGCCTAAAGGAAAATAGCTAGGGCTCAACACGCCCGAATCAAGTAAAAAATTATTCTTTTTCTACCAAAAGAAGAAAAAACTAAAACTGCCGACCCAAAAAACACTTATTATTTATGAAAAATTTTCAATTTTTTTATTTTTTTGGTATTTGGTGGTAAAAAGGGTTTACAGTGGTTAATATGCTTGCAAGGTGGCAACGATCATTCGAAGATTCCCCCCCAAACTAGAACTAACTGTCCTCGTGTTTTGAAGGGTACATACATGAATCCTAGGCCGTTTATGATGTATGCAAAAGATAAAACGTCTTGTCATAAGATTAGGGATATCGGATTCCCAAATGAAAGCTGAAGATGTGAAAACTCTTGATGAATGACAACAAAACTGAGGAGTCTTACAATCCGGGCAATCCTGGACAGTAAACAACAACAACAACATGGAAACACGGGTAATGGAAAAGACAAGCTATCTTACAAAACAATAAAACACTTATTTAACACTACGGATAAGCATGGGGTGCCTCCCACGAAGCGCTTGTTTAGGGTCGCGATGCTTTTGACCTCACAAGGATTTATTTAGCCTTGGGGGAAAGGTTGGAGATCTGGAACTACTAAGTGTGGTTACGTTCCCTCCAAAGGTCGTGCTTGAGCGAATACCATTCACTTTGAAATTGGCCGTTGGTTTGAGAAAAGTCAAACAGTGCCATTATGAATACTTTAGTGATGGTGAAAGGGCATTCAACGGGGTTTTTAGTTTGCCAGAGAAAATCCTTTAATCTGGAATTAAAGAGGAGGACTCGATCAACCGATGTTGAAAACACGGTTTTTGATCTTAGATTAAAATAGTTAAATGCAAAGTCATGGAGCCTCTTTGTTTTGGCCTTATAGATCAAAGAGTTCTCATAGGATGATCAACGAAGTTCATTAAGTTCATGAGTTGAAACTTTCTGTGAATCAACCCGTAATTATTAGGATCGATGTTTGCTTGCTTTAAGGCCCGGTAGGCTTTGTGCTCAAGCTCGATCGGAAGATTGCCTGCCTTTCCATACACATGTTGTAAGGAGTACACCCGATGGGTGTTTTGTAAGCTGTGCGGAAGGCACATAATGCATCATCTAGTTTGTCCGACCAGGAGGCACGGTTTTCACCTATGGTCCTTTCAAGGGTATTCTTTTCAAGCCACGATTTTGATATTCCTCACTTGCCCATTGTTGTGGGTGATAAGCGGTTGGAAAGAGCACGGTGAGTAACTCCATATTTCTGCATGCCTTTGCACAACTGGTATTACAGAAAATGGGTTCCGCGATCACTTATGCATTGGCACGGGGGCACCAAAATTGGCGATAGGAAATTTCAGAAAATTGGCATAACTACTGGCCTCATTGGTGGGGGAGCGCTTTTGCTTCAACCAATTTTGACAAATAGACGATGCCACGAGAATATATTTTATTATTGGTTTCCCTCGTGAAGACGGGAAGGGCCCATAAGTCGATGCCCCACATGTCAAAGATTCCAAACTTGGGATGGAGTTTTTGAGGCTCATCTCATCCGTTGTGAAGTTTTTCCTTGAGTTGGCACGAGTCACAGTTCTTGACAAATCGTGGGCATCTTTATGATGTGGGCCAGAAGAACCGGAGTTTTTAAAGATCGTTTTTTTGGCTGTGAGGGTTTGCACCATTGATGTCCCCCAGGTGGGTCCATTTGTGGCAAGCTGAGCGAATATCAAGAGCTTCATTGCCGTGCAACTCATCGCCTGATCCACTTGATCCGCACATATTTTAAACCAAGAAGGGGTCATCCCAAAAATATGTTTCACGTTCCTTGAAGAACTTATTCTTATGTTGGGCTGACATGGCCTTAACATCGAAGTTACCCGCGTGTGATAATTTGCAAAGTCGGCCAACCACGGGGTTTCTAGGAATCTCCACGAAAGGTCACATAATTTAAGTCTCAAGAGGAAAACTTTCATTTATCTCTTTTGGATCATTGATCGTTTTCATACGGGTTTTCCAATTGGGAGCTGATGTCGGCTGCGAGGTTCTCGGCTCCTTTAGTATCAATACTTTGAAGTCAAATTCTTGGAGGAGGGAGAACCATCGGAGCAATCTCGCTTTTGCATCCTTTTTTGCAAAGAGATGTACTTAAGGGCGGGAAGGGTTCGTATGCACTATGCTTTTGTTCATGATGAGGTAAAGATCCTTAAAACAACATAATATATATTTACTTTTATAACCGAACCTGAATTTTCGAAGCATACACTATGGAAGTAACTTCTTTTTCCGTCGTAGTTAGGTGTTAGTTTGTTTGTGCGCAATCAAAGGTCTGTTACTAGATTAGTGCGGATAGGCGAAAAATGTTTTCATGACAGTTGCCCCAACAACTGCACCTATGGCGAAATCGCTTGCAATCGCAATAAAGCTCAAATGGAAGGTCCCAGTTTGGAGCAATCAAGATTGGAGCTTCCGTAAGTCTATCTTTCATGTTTGGAAGCTCGAAGCAGTCATCGGAAAAAGATGACGGAGTCATTATTCCTCAAGTAGATGGCTTAATTGGTCGGGATATTTTTGAGAAAATCTGAATGAATGCCGGTAAAAACGGATTTATGGCCCGAGAAACTCCTAATTCCTTTGAGGTGGTGGAGATGAGGGTAATTTTGCAATGACATCGAGTTTGGCTTTGTTCAACCTCAATCCCTTTCTTAGAATCTTTATGGCGAGGACAATGCTCAGTCTTTGACCATAAAAATGGATCTTCTCCAGTTAAGACTTAGTTGGGGTCTTCACACTTTGACGCATGTGTCTAAAAAAAAAAAATCCGGCGAGAGGCAGTTTTTGGAGAAAGAATTCCCAAAGACCGAGAAGTGGTTCCATAAAGACTTGATCGTCTTCTCAACCTGTCATGAAAAAGATTGCTAACATACATCGTTGAAACGTGCCTGAGCATTTGCATAAGCGAAAGGCATGCGACGGTAAGGCACAACGTTCCGTAATTATGGGCACAGTAAAGTAGTTCTTTTCTGATCACGGGGGTCAATTGGGAGATTTTGGAATATAACCGGAGAAACCATCGAGGGAAACAGTAGTATTTCTTCCGCTATCTCTAAAGCATTTGGTCCCATGGAACTGGTAGAGGAAGTGGTCTTGCGGGTGGCTTCATTTAACATACGGTAGTCAATGCATACCCGCCATCCGGTAACCAAACGTGTTGGGATCAATCATTTTCCTCGTTTCACTACCACAGTCATTCCTCCCTTCTGTGGTACCCAATGTATCGTGGCTAACCCTAGGGACTGTCGGAGGATAGGGTAAATTCCATCCCAAGCTTCGAGAAGTTTTTCAAACCTCCCTTTTTAATAACATCAGTGGATTTTGGGATTTGACTCTCTGTGATGTTGGACCGCTGGTGCTTAGTCCTTTTCATAAGAATCTTGTGGGTACAAATTCCGGGTGATACCCTGAATGTTCAGAAAGTTTCCAGCGAGGAGCTCGCTGGTGGGATTTAGCACCTTTTACGGAGCGAGCGGATTTTTTCCTCAAACATCCCAAACTCTTTAGCAATAATGTACGGGCAACATGTTGTCGCCCTCCAAAAATGGATACCGAGATGGGAGGCAGTTTCCTTGAGATCAACCTCAGTAGGTTCATTCAACGGTGAGGAAGTGGCTGTTTTATGTTTCACGACTTTAAGCTCAGTTGGGACTTCTGGGAGATAAGTTGGATTTGTTCCTTGACTTGGAGGGGGAAGTGGTGGTTCCCTATTCAGATGGCTTCTTAGAAATAAGAAGTCCCCCAGGTCATGTAGAATGGATTATATGCTGGGACAATCGGTATTGCTAGACCAAGGGAAAGAGTCTCTTCTTCGAAGAAGCAGGAAATTCATCTATCCCCACATGGAGTTAGGGTAGGAGAAATGAAGTAGCAACAATTGGGTCTATAATACGGAGTGGACTTTCCACTCCGCGATATATCAGATAACAAGAACTTCTATGAGGGTATTCTCACAAGCCATTATAATGACGTCAATCTTGTTTGCCGTCATGTGAGAGTAATTGGTCCGAGTATCTCGAAGTCTGATCCAAATTGTAAAATAAATGGCTTCACTTTCCTATTCTAAGAGTTAATTCACCCTTATGCACATTCAATCAAAGGCGTAAGACGGTTTTTAAGAAGCAATCTCCCGAGAATTAAGGGCTGGGGGTCTGGCTCAAAATCTACAACCACAAAGTCGGCTGGAAAGTGAAATACACCAACTTTAACGGAGATGTCTTTGCAATATTCCCATTGTTTAGAAATGATCGTTATCCGCAAGTTCGAAGTCATGCACGTTGGTAGTAAAGATCAGAATGGATAGTGAAAGCTTTTTCCCAGATCTGGAAAATGGCATTAGATTATGCTTAGCACCGGAGATCGGCGTAATGCTATGCATTCAGCCAATCCCTGGAAATTACAAGGAATCAGGAAACTTGCCGGGGTCTCCCAAGTTTTTGGGTAATTGTTCAAGATGACCGTTCCGAACTGTTCATTCATCGAAGTTCGAGCTAGACAGGGGTTCATTGGATGTTCGAGCACTTCAGTAAGTTTCTCTTTATTCCCAAAGTAAGGTTCTTAGAGTCGAGGCGATTTGGGCATTAATTTAAAACTAAGAGCATCGTAAAGCTAATTCGAAAAACTATCTTCTTGAAGATTTCATAGAATTTGTCGATTTGTTCATTAGCTTGATTACGGCTCTTTTCATTATCACGCCTCGAAGGATATGGAAGAGAAACTGTAGGTTTAGTATTTGGTACGGGAGCAACAAAGGGCAACAATGGCTCAAGAACTGGAGTTTGTGATTGGTTCTGGAACTACCGGAGGTTGGACGGGGGTGAGTACTTTAGTTGAAACAAGAAGGGTGCACTTGGTCCTTTGTTACCTCGGGTATCGGTTTCACTACTGAAGAAGTAGGAATTGGAGGTCCTTGGATGGTAACACCACTTCGGGTAGTGATACCCTTTTAAGAAAAAAATTCTTCTTAGGGTTAGTTTAACTGTGTTACCGGGAGTGTCCTGACCCTGAAGTAGAAGCGGTAATGGCATGTTACAAACTTAGACCAATATCATCAGATTTCCATTTGATGTTTTAATTTGGTGTTTCGATTTGCATGCTCTGGACCCTGGGTTTTGGAGGTTATTCTTTTTTTTTTTTTTTTTTTATGCAATATTTCTCATCGATTTTAGCATTCATTAGCTTGACGTTAGTTGTCAAAATGTTCTTGGTGACACTGTGTCCGCTGTGTCTGAGAGGAGGACGGGAGGCTTGATAGCTGGAGGACTGATTTAAACTGGGGTCTATGAAGTTGATTCTGACTGAAATTAGGATGTTTTAAAATTTCCATCTCTGTTTTGGTTGAAATTGCTCTCCCGGTTCGTGGTTTAAGTTATTCCCCGATATGAAATTGTTAGGGGGGGCACCTCCCCCCGCGGCGTGCGCTACCGCACCTTTCTCGCACTGTCCGTTCACGCGCAACGGAGTGAAAACCTGGAGGTCTAATAGATTTGCAAAAACCATTTGAGGTCGGAAATTGGAGCTTACTTGGTTTGTAATTAGCTTTGCAGGGCTTGTGACCATACCTCGAAAATGTCTGTCCGGGTAAACGTTGCTTGCGTGGCTGGGACAGTTTTGGTGAGAATGGGCACCACGCAAGGAACACAACATAGCTCAACTGCTTATGACAGGTTGCAGGAAGCTAGGAGTGGCTCAGAAGCTTGGTTCTTTCTTGTCTAAGAGCAATGCTCGACAATCTCCTTAAGTTCAGGCACAACATCTGATGAAACAGTTTGGTGGTGGAAGAGTTCGTACTTACCTTGGCAACAATGCTTAGTGTGTTTGACGAACCTTGGATTGTCTCGATGATTTTTAAACATTCGCGAGGCATTTTGTCCAAAAAGTTTCTTCCACCTGCTGCGGAGGCGTTCAATGAATCGTGTGTGTGTCATTAATGTTTCAAGGCATCTATAGTATGTATCAAGTTGATGCATTCTGAGGAATCCATGGTGTGGGACATGCACTAAGTAGATTCATTGAACGATTCCCAAGCCTCATAAAACGGATTCATCGAAATCCTCTGCTGTAATTTTTTTTTATTTGCAATCTTTCTTAACCAAACTTGTAAAACAACTTATGAAAAAAAAGAGCTTATGCTTTTTAATCACAAATAAGTTCAAAAAGGGCTTATGAATGGTTCTGGTCACAGAGGCTAAATAGCACAAAGACTCAAAAAGTTTTGACCTTAAAAGCTCACAAAAGCTTCACAAAAGCTCAAAAAGCTTCAATAAGCTCAGAGCTTGTCCAACAAACAATTCTAAACACAGATTAAGCAATTTGAACAAGTTTTAAGCACTGAAAAGCAAGAACACAAGCAGATTTAACTTAACTTATACAAAACTTAACTAAAACATATTTTTAAGCTAATTTTAAACTAGATTAAGCTACAAAAAGCTACTTTCAGAAGCTACAAATCAAAACCTAAAAAGATTAACTATTACACTACAAGATTCAACACTAAAAACATGAGCTTAAACACATAAACATCAAGAAATCCAAAGATTAAGCAAAACTGTCACAGAGGGTTTAATTGCTTTTTTCAGTTTTTAGCAAACTTTGAACCTAATTTAAACCTACTTAATGAATTTGGAAATGTTAAACAAGCCCAAACAGATGAAGTTAAGCTCCCAATGAGCTTATATTCAGAAGTTTAAGTCTATAAGGTTCCATTTACTAGTTCAAATCTATGAATCAAAAAGGGTGTTTTGGGACTGAAAATGAAGAACAAGTATGACAGGTTTTTCAAAACTTTTGCATAACATGAAATGGACCATAAACCTTTGAGACCAGATGATAATATGACTTAAGAGAGCAAAATAAACATGAAAACATGAACTTAAAAGATTTCTAAGCCAAGAATTAAAATAAGCACAATGAGAGCTTTTTAATAACACAGATTCATAACATGCCTACATAAAACCTTAAAACTTGTTTTTAAACATAAACTAATACCTAAAATAGATTAAGAGGCCTCTAAATTAGTAATCAAATCTCCCAAATGGGTCAAATGGGTCAAAACAGTACTAACAATGGTTAGTACTATTCTTTGCCAAACACACCTTTAAAGTTATATTCATGATTTTGAGCTTGATAACTTAGGATTTAGCACTAAAACCTCAAAGAACAGATAATTTTTAGCTTAATACAAACCTAATGAACAACTTTTAACAACTAAATAAGCCAGAATAACATGATTAACAACTATGCTACTTTATAAGTGATTCGTTGATAGTATACACTTAAAATACACAAGTAAGAATCAATGATAAAAAAGATTCCGGAAGAGATATTCCCGGGTCGTATGTCCCAACGAGGCTGCAATTGAAATTTATCCTGGTTTGATGAGAAATTGAATGATGGAAACACTGATATAATTATAACTAAAATTAATTAAATAAAACTTAATTTAATCTACGGGAAACAAGTATAGGAAATGGGGATCTTAAAAACTACGGGATACAAAATTAGTTATAAGGAAATCCTAAAATTAAATTTATACTAAAATACGGGGAACAGAATCAGGTATCGGGAACCCTAAATACTAAAAATTAAGAAAATAAATGCTAAATTAAATTAAAAATCAAAATTAAATTCTAATTAACTTAACTTGAAAAATAAAGAAAACTAGAACTAAAACGGAGGTCGTTTGAATGTAAAACGAAAAGAAACGGTAAAACGTACCCGGTAAAACGGGTCTAAAACTGAATTTTAAGAAAAATAAAGCCTATACTAAATTTTATATTTTTCCTAGACACTAAATGACAAAAGAAAATTTTACAAAAAAGAAAAATATTTTTTTATTAATTTTTGGATTTTTTATGAATTTTTAAAGATTAAAAACTAATTAAAACTAAGAAAATAGAAAAAGACAAAAAATAAAAGTTATAAAAATTCTGAAAAAATGAAATTAAATAAAGAAAAAGTTAACAATTCTAAAAATATAAAAATGCCCAAATTTTACTGTTTATATAAAAAGTAATTAAACTAATTAAATCTAAACCTAATTTAATTATTTAAATTAAATAAACTAACTGTGGTTAACCTAAGGGACTAACAAAGGTAACTACAAAAGAGAAAATTACACAATTGGTCCCTGAGGTGGACCCCGATTACAAGGTAGGTCCTAAGTGCTTATTATCAAAAAGCTATAAAAGCAATGTTGTTAAGGGGCTTGAGGGGAGCATTTTTCATAAAAGGTGCATAAGCTGAATCCAACTAAATAAGCTAGAAAAATGAGCTTAATGGGGCTGCAGAACTTAATAAGCTTATGAGCTTATTTTTCTTGGCTTTTTGGGATTTAAGCCAACAAATAAGCTAGAAACTAGGGGGACAGATAAATAGGGAGAGGGGAGTCCTAAATAAGCTAAGTTATCTAGAATAAGCCCTAAAATAAGCTGGGGGGTACTTAAGCTATATTAACAATTTAAAAGAAAACAGAAAAAAAAGGGAACTTTAAGCCTAATTTAAGCTAACTAAATAAGCTAACTAACTAAATTAAGCTGCTAATCCTAAGAGGCCTACCTATAAGTTATACTCTAAAGATCATAGGTTTATTATCTCTAAAATATGCTTAGAAAAGTGGGTCTGAGTTTAGGTGTCAGCACCAGGGTGAGGGACAAGGCATGTGAACAAGGCGGGCTTTTTGGATTATGCAATAAGCTCTCAAGGGCTGATTACTAAAATAAATAACAAACAGTTACAAATGGCATGTAAATGAACTTATATTCAAAATTTATATTTCCAAAGGATGAGGGTTTAGAAAGCAATATAAGCTGCTGATATTTGGGCTTAAAAATGGGGGTTCTTAAAAAAATCATGCATACACACACACTTGGCTTATCACTTGGTGAATTTAAAGGACAGAACAAGTGGTTGGTTTATTTGGCTAGAAACACTCAAATAAGCACAAACAAAAGTGCTTAAGCTGTCTACACAGCTTGAGCCTTTAAGCTTAAATTTGCTTATTGAAAATTTGACAGAATTCAAAAAGGACTTAAAAACTTATTTTAAAACTAAAAGTGGTAATTTAAATGGCTTAATTAACCCTACACACTCAGCCAAAGTTGGCTGAGTGCACTTGACCCATGATAAACCCCATTTGACCCATTTTGGGGTCAAAACCAAACACTCCCTTAAGTATAAATTTCGGGTTTTTTTCTCTTTTTTAGTGAAGAATAGACTTAAAGATTTGATTTCAAGCACACTTTAACAACTTTCATACAATTTTAAACAGGTTTAAATGGATAACATTAAACTTTAAATTTTGACAATGGTAATTTTCACAAACTTTTTAACTTTTATTAAAAATGAAAATTGTTACAACATAAAACTTTTACATGAACTGAATTACACTTAAATGATTAAAAGAAAGACTTTGAATTAAAATTAAGCTAAAAACATAAAAAAATGGTGTGTTGGGTTCGGCTTGGTCTTGGCTCTTTTATACAAGTCTTCAAAGACTTGTAGCTCTTGGGATGTGCTTGTTGTGAGTGTGTGATGCTTCCCAAGCAATCCTAGCCCTTGGATCACATTATCATACCATCTCACCATTGATGTGGACTTCGGGTTGAGTGTTTTGCAAGTGGGAAGGGGTATAGGGGCAGGGTAAGGTGAGGTGACGTGGAGTACTTGGGAAGGTGTATTGGGTCATAAAAACGTGGGGAAAGGGTGGTATGGTTTTGGCGCGAAGGTTGGTTAAGGTACGGGTGGGTTGCAGGGTTTAAAAGGAAAGAATGGGGAAGAGGCAAGAATGCCCCCCCATCTTTCCTTCTCTTTTCATTTTGTTTTGGCCCGTTTTTTAGTTATAAAAAGGTTTGGAAAGTGGCAGGATTGGCCCCTCTGGTTTTATAACAAAAGAAAACAAAGAAGGTTTAGGGTAATGGCAAAACTGGTCCCTGTGGTTTATAACTAAAAAGAAAACTGCCATTTGGCAGTTTTAGTCCTTGTCTTTATTTTACCACTTTTCTTTTATAAAACACTTTTAAAAATGACAACTTTAGTCCCTAAAGTTTTATAAAAAAGGATTTTGGGCTTTTGTTGGGCTTGGGTTTGTATTGGGCTTGTATTGGGCTTGTATTGGGCCCACTGGGTTTGGGTTAAGATTGCATCCAACAGTATTCTTCAGTATTGACTCTGACTTTGGCATTTTTGGACTTTGGCCTTGATTTTGCACAGTCTTTTCCATTCCATGCTCAGTTTTGTCATTTTGGCTTGGTTTTCTGTCTTTTTGTTGATATCCACTTCCTGCACAATACAAATGCAAAACAAACATATATTTGGCAGTTTTTGTCTGTTTTTGGTCATTTAAGCTCGTTTTTAGAGGTAAAAGATATGTGTAATTAAGCACTTATCAAATCCCCCAAACTAAGGTATTGTGTGTCCTCACACAATGTTATGAAGTAAACACGTAAGCCCCGTTTTCACCATTTTTTGAATTTACACTAACTACAACTAATATTTTTGGATTTTCTCATTTTTTAACAAGTTTGACTTTCTTTATTTATTAATACTGGGATCATAGAATGAGAAGCGTCCGTAGAGTGATCTACGGATGTCCTGACGGATAAATTCATCGTCCTCGATTTTTCACAAGTTCCAAGCTAAGCAATTAAACAAGATCATTGTCGATATAAGTTTAGATGTTAAGCCCTCATACTTATGACTTGTGAATTTTCAACTCCCAACATGGATATACGATTGAATGTGTGTACTCATTTTAATTTAACCATAGACCAACTTATTTTCATAGTCATAATTCAAAATGAATCATGACTCAAAGCAACAACTTATTAAGACTTCGTAACTTGATTTCGAGATTTGAAATTTTAACTGTAGAACTTTTTGCAACATCTTCATCATCATAATCATAAGTTCTTAAAGCTAGGAATGCGTTGCTTAGTTTGAACACCTACCTAGGCCTCGCTCCCTAGTAGGATATCACAACCAAC
>BQNB010052466.1:0-40479 GCA_026074375.1 Tanacetum coccineum
CAGTTTTTGTCTGTTTTTGGTCATTTAAGCTCGTTTTTAGAGGTAAAAGATATGTGTAATTAAGCACTTATCAAGCCATTATCCTGAAACATGTCAAGTTAAAAGTCCTATGCTTGATTCATCACCTGATAACCAGACAACTGAATACTCAAAACATAGAACAGACAACTTCTTTGCTTGCTAATAATGCTGATTTAAAAGCTCAGATTCAGGAAAAGGTTTTTGCAATTGCTGCATTGAAAAATGACCTAAGGAAGTTAAAAGGAAATAGTGTAGATACTAAGTTTGATAAAACATTAGTCTTGGGGAAACCGGTTTTACAATCACCAAGAAACCAATCAGTTGTTACACAACCAAATGCGTTTAAATCTGAAAGGCCTCAAATGTCAAAACAACGGTTTGCCTCCCAAGTTGATGTAAATAACAATTTGTCAAAACCAGTCACTCAACATTATTTGCCTAAGAAAACAGAGTCCGCCTTTGCAAAACCTGATCATATGATTGCATCTAGCTCATCTAGGAATAGTTCTAAGAACATGCCAAGATTTAGTTCAAATGACATGGTTCATAATCACTATCTAGATGTAGCTAAGAAAAAGATACAAGAAAGAGATAGGAACTCAACAACTAGTGTGACTACTTCTGCTAGATTTCAAAGCACTGCTGATGATAGCAAACCAAAACCTAGGAGCAACAATCAAACATCTAGGAGTTTGCCTGTATCTAAGAGTACTCGCGTTACGATAACGGCTGTGCCCAAAGCAGATCACTCTAAGAGTTCTAGTTCTTTCTCAGATTCCAAAAACTTTGTTTGTTCTACATGTCATAAGTGCGTCTTTAATGCAAATCATGATGCTTGTATAACAAAACTCCTGAAGGAAGTAAATTCACGTGCTAAGATTCAATCCCATAAGACCAGAAACAGTAACAAACCCGTAGATCAAAAGAGTCATACTCAGAAACCTGGTAGGCAGATCTTTACAAGACATAGGTTTTCTCCTAATAAGACTTTCGCTGTGTATGAGAAAACATCTCCTAGATCTGATCTTAGGTGGAAACCCACGGGTAGAATTTTCAAATCTGTTGGTCTTAGGTGGATTCCTATAGGAAAGTTATTCGACTCTTGCACAAGCAAGGTTGACAGTGAACCCCCACATGGTTCAAATGTAGATATCCCTAATATTCATGAATGCAAACAAACTCTGGATGTAAGTGCAGGTACATCAATCAATGTTCAGAAGGAACAAAGTCTTGATTTAAGTGTAGGTACCTTATGTAATGTCAACAAGGAAAATCTTAGAGTATGGCTGGTGAAAAAGCTAATATCTCATAAACCATTGTCAAAGTGGATTCACAGATGATGATACAGAAAAATGACGTTTGATCACAACAGATCAAGCCTCGAACCTTAATGTCAAATGATGTTTGATTACAACAGATCAAGCCTCGAACCTTAATGTCAAATGACGTTTGATCACAACAGATCAAGCCTCGAACCTTAATGTCAAATGACGTTTGATTACAACAGATCAAGCCTCGAACCTCAATGTCAAATGACGTTTGAACAAAACGGTTCAAGCCTCGCACCACAATGTCAACAGAAGTTCATCAAGCAGCTGAGACAGTAACAACGTCAAATGAGCTGGATTTGCTATTCGGTCCTTTGTTCGACGAATATTTCAATAGAGAAAATCAAGTTGTTTTAAAGTCTTCCGCTGTCACTACTACTGATGCATCAAATAAACGCCAACAACAACCTGATTCAACTCTAGCTACAACTGTCACTGCTAATGGAAACTTCGATTTGTAAATATTTTTATTCTCTCTTTATTTTTGCTTTATAAAAAAAATTTTAAAAATAAAATACAAAAATATAAAACCAACAAAAAGAAAATAGAAAAATATAAAACCTAGAAAAACAAAATATAAAATCAGAATTTTTTTCAAAAATACCAAAAAGAATCTTCTCAACATGTCTCTTGGAATCGATAACATTTACGTACCTAAAAATGTTGATTAACATCGACACGGGCGTGTAAATGAAGTTCGAGCAAGAGTTTCAAATGCTTTCAAAACATGTCATTTCTAAATTTTCTTAATGACTTATGTACATTTCAGTGCATAACTCGGTCCAGAATGTTATAGGGAAGTGTACGCTTTAGTGCGCTTACTCTAAAAATAGAAGAGAAGTCCTCTATCATGTGTTTTTAAAATCGTTGAACACAATTTTTCAAAAAGAACTTTTAATGTCAAAATTGTCTACAATATAATTTGTGGTATTTTTCCATAAAAAGTGGTATTTGTTAAAATTGTGTGTTCAACACTCCCTTCCTCGAATAATTTTCAAAGAATTATAGTACGTAGAATGTCATTTTATGTGAATCAATTTCTGAGGGGGAGCTTTTTAAAACAAAGCCTTTTAATGTGTTGGGTACATTTTATAAATGTCAATTTTATGTATCCAAACACATTTTGTGAAATTAAAATGTGGAAACTTAATGTCAATTAATAATATACATTGTTCACTAAGGCATCTTACTCCGCCGTCAACACATTTGTGGTGTCATATCATTTTTTCCTCGTAATGTCAAGTTTTAATTTTTTAATAAATATTGGTATCCCACATATACTGTTGAAGGGGAGCAATCTGAAAAATGAATTCATGCAATATCGTGGTATAATTTTTCTCCCCATGGAATTTTTCATGTCAAATTTTAATCAATTGGTATTTCAAATACTAAGTGTTTTATTATTTAAAATAAGGGGAGAAAATTGTAATTAAAATATGATATAGAAGAATGTGATCTTTAAGACTCTAAGTGCAACTCTTTCCTTCATGTGCTAAACAATTTCGAATCTCGAAGCACATGTGTAGGGGGAGTATTTGAAAATAACAATGTCAGAAAATGGTTTTATGGTTCGATCTCATACCCAACAAAAAACCCTAAAAAAAAATATTAATTTCACGACGATTCTGAAGTCATAAGGTGGTTAGGTTAGGAATAAGTCCTACGATCCAACCAGAACCGGAGGGATCTACCCAAGGACAATCCATAGTTAGAAATAGCAGTCCTTAGGTATGATTGGAGATGAATGAGTAAGAGGGAAAAATGCCGACTAAGATTGAGCTAACACTGGAACAATCACAACAAGGTGTTAGTAATGACGTCTTGGTAAGCATTGAAGGGGTTGAAGAATTAAAAAGAAATGTATGGATAAAGGGTGAAAACAAAGCAGCCCTCCTCACAACTTAGGCAGAAACCGGGTCAATACATAATCTATCAAAATCACAATGATGATTGTTGATATTGAAGAAAGTCATCATGGACCCAGTGATGCAATGCACAACCCTTCCCAGCTATTCGAGTTTCTGTCAAAAGACATTTGTCTTATTTATCATGGAGATACACACGTTATCTATTGACATCTCACTCCGAGATTGTTGATATTGAATAGGTGGCAGTCTGCTCCAGCCTCCGATTACTAAAACCAAAAGTGCACAAATCGAGTCTAGAGCCAAGAAGAGATCAAATTATAAATCTCATTAGGACACAATGTCAAAATACTCTTGCTGAACACCATAAAGTTCACAAGTTGTAACAAAGAGTCCTACGCATTATCCTTGAGATCTTGCCAGAACATCCGAGTGATACTCAAGTATTCACAGTGAAGATGGAAATCCTGCTTGAGCCAACAACAAACAAGCTCTTGGTAGGTGACTTGCAAGATTCTATATGAATCGAGCTTGTGATAACTGGATATCAATTTTGGTCTAGTAAATGAATTGAAGACTAAATCAGAAAGATAGTAACTATTTGATTCACTCTTACCGTGTTGTCTGCTTTGAGACGTTCCGGTAATGAGAACTAGCAAGCATGGTGAATCTGATACATATGTGTTAGAAGATCCTACGCTTTGAGCTGGAAACCCTGTCAAGGAGATTCTTTGAATCTACCTGATCATAGGTATAGTATTTATACTATAAAATAGGAAACCAGAGGTTAATGCAACCGAACTCAAGATGAATGACAAAGCCATATTCATCTTTTATTGCTAACTGTCTTATTTCAGGTTTAGACGATGGTGTTGCAGCCTCATTCCAGCGAAGTCGGATTCATAAACCACATGCTCATACTCAAGCTTTCAAAGTCAATCGCTCAACATCAAGATCGTTGATTCTAATCTTCCCCACCATCAAAGAGCCTCATAATCAAATAAAGAATCGTCAATTGGGGAAGATTGTTAGACTAATAATCATATATGTCAAACAAGAATGTAACAAGTATGAGCATGTTGGTCAAGAGCACAAGATGATCAAGGAAGTCAAATCAAGATGATTCAAGTCAAGGAGATGATGCAAGATAACGATCTCAAGAACTCAAAGTCAAAAAGATAAAGGCTCAAGATCAAGATCACAAAGCATGAATGAACAAAGCCATTACAAACAAGACAAGACCAAAACAAGGCAAAGCATAAATGTCAAAAGTCATATCTTCAACGTCAGGGGAGACAATGATAAAACAAAGCAAACTCCTACAAGAATGTTATCGGTGGTACAGAGGAGTTTGAAGAAAGAGACCTCAACATTGGGGGAGATTGTTAGCCTTAATTATATTAAGTCAAACAAGAATGTTATCGGTCTTATAAAGTCAAATTGGGTCTTGTAAAGTAATAGGCTAGTCGGGTTCAACGGGCTTGGATTGTAATCTAATATTGTCCGTGTTTCGGGCTCAAAGCCCAAGTTATGCCAAGCCCGACCCAAGTAGAAAAGCCTATAAGCCTACATGTTGGCTAGGGGTATAAAAGAAACCCTCTCCACACATGGAGATGGTGTTGGTTACATTTGTTCACTTGTAACTCACCATTTCTCTCTCTAATCTATCATTCCAACTTCTTTTCTTCCTTTCTTTTCTTTCTTATTTCCGGCTCACATAAGAGCTTATTTGGGTTTGCTTATTGTTGTGTAAGGATAATAATAAGGGATAACATTCTATAGGCTCTTAAAACACCTCATCACCATTAAGAACACCAGTATTAAACATCAAGTCTTCATCATTTCTCCCTTGTGTCTCATCAATCAAGGTCACCTCTATATCAGCATCAAGATCAGCTATTTTCCTCCCCTATTTGGATGCATCCTCTTGAGCACCCAAACTAGCATCATCAGAGGATTCAATCCTTCTTGACACACCAACCTTGTACAATCTTCTTGGCTTGTAAGTTCTGGACCTCCTTTTCTTCTCCAGCTTCTTAACTCTCTCCTTTAATGTGGCAATCTCTGCAGCTTGAGAAGTATTTGTATTTTCCAGGGCAAGAACCCTATCAGACAGTTTGGTACAAAAATCCATCAATTCCTTTAGTTTCATGCTGCCCTCCCCACTTCCAAGTGTGTTAACTCTTGAGAGAGGTGGATCATTAGACTGTTTAGATGTAGCCTCAAACCTAATTTGAGCTTCTGTACCCCCCAATATGGTATCTTAGCACCTAGGACCACTACCTGAATTAGTTCCTTGAGAAAAAGACTCATTAAGTGTTGTCATAGATTAGGTCCTATTTATGTTACCACTGTCCTGCTTTGCTTCTAAGCTAGAAGCAGTAGTGGCAGCCCCTTCCATTTTGTCTTCTTACTCCTTAATGACAGTCTCATCTGCTACAAGGGGAATAGGTCTACTAGACTAAGATATCTCAGTGGGCCTTTTGGCTTTCCTAGGTTTTTGAGTCTTTTTAGGTTAAGATAATGATGGAACAGTGATTGGTTCAAGATTAGATAGTGAAGCATTTGTGGATGTGTGTTGGGGTTCAGTGGGATTTCCTGACCCTTCACCCACTTCTGCTTGTTGTTATGCAGCATTTCCATTTCATTACAAGCATCCTTTGTGTATAATCAGCTTCAGAGGTTAAGCATTCCAATACTTGCAATCGGATATTAAAATCTGCTAACATCAAATGCCTTTGTGAGTAAATTAGCAACATTATGATTAGTGTGAATCTTGATCACTTGAATTAATCTCTTCTCATATGAATCCCTGATGAAGTGATGTCTAATAAACAATTAATAAGGGCATTATGGTAAAAAAAAAAGAGAATCACGTTTCCAAAAAGTAATGGGTGAGTAGCAGCTCCAAAACGTCATTTTGGAACCCCTATAACCTGATAAGATTTATATATTATAAATTTTGTTTGCCAAACACTAAAGATTGATTATTTGCGTTTTAAAAACGCAATAATCAAATCATCTATGTAGAACCGCAATTCCAAACACCCCTTAGCACTTGCCTATAGAGCAAGTATGTCTAAAAGCCTTAAGATATACAACAAAAGCATGTTCGAAATTGGCAGAAAAGCAACCGTACATGTAATGATTTATGAGTGCTCAAAAACGTTTTAATAAACAGATACTGTTTCACCACCATGTCACTATGTGATAAACGAGTACTACAAACCGATGAATGATATGTGAGAAATAAAAAAAATTGTTTGTTTCATGTCTAAAAGAGCACGAAATTCTGAGCTTAAGACTAATAATTATTTTGACAAGTCGGATTCACCAAAGTTTTTGTAAGGAACTCGTATCTCTTAAAAGAGTTTTAACAATCAAACCAAAGAACTCAAATCGTATCAACAGACTAAACTTTTGCAACTAGTTTAGCAACTTTAAAACTACCATTCTACCCTCATATTGATAGTCACATCAGTCACATGTCAATATATTAAAAAACACAGGCTACGAGATGTCCTTTTTTTTCACCAATAGTCAAATAGTGTTGGACAAATTTGTCAACACAAATACAGATTCCTTGGCAAACTTCCAAATTACGCTAAACTTTATTCATTACCATTCCACACATACACAAGCGGCGCGTCTAACCACGTCCGGCAAATCAGCCCCTCTACTCCACTCTCCGTCATCGGAGTCATAAACCAACACCAATGCATCTTTAACTCCTCTACTACTCCTCCCACTTCTTCTCAACAAATCATCAATGCAACCCATTACTTGTATCAAAACAACCTTTTTCCCCACCCAACACAACTAAACCTTACGGTTCCGTCTAGACGGACTTGGGTTGGGAGCGGGGGACTCTTTAAACGACACCACTCGCCAAAACCAACACGTCTGTTTCCATGAAATTTCCAAAATGAAAGCTCAACCGCGTGGCTAGCTAGGATGTAGATACTGTCGCGACACGAGCATGCCGCGACAACACATCCCCCGCCAGGGATGGATCTAAACGGACGAAAATGTAAAAAATGGACGAAAACGTAAGAAACAAACAAAAACGTAAAAAAGACGAAAACGTAAAAAACAACCAAAAACGTTAAAAAAACAGACGAAAACATAAAAAAAGGGACGGAAATGTTAAAAATTAGACGAACACCTAAAAAACTGACGAAAACGTAAAAAACTGACGAAAACGTAAAAAAACAAACGAAACGTAAAAAAAACTGACGAAAACGTAAAAAAACTTACGAAATTGTAAAAAACTGGCGAAAACGTAAAAAAACGGATGAAACGTATAAAAAGACGAAAACGTGAAATAACTGACGAAAATGTTAAAAAAATGGACGAAAATGTAAAAAAACTGACGAAAACGTAAAATAAGGGAGGAAACGTAAAAAAGACGAAAACGTAAAATAACCGACGAAAACGTTAAAAAACGGACGAAAACGTAAAAAACGGCCGGAAACGTAAAAAAAACAGACGAAAACGTATAAAAACGTAAAAAACGTAAAGAAACGTAAAAATACGTATAAAATGTCAAAAAAATCAATTAATTGCAATTTGGGCAAGATTTGCCAACACTACGCAAATAATGAGGGAGTGGTATTGTGAGTTTTAGTAAATTTACACTTTTGGTCCCTCCATGTTTTTTTAATCTTAAATCGTGTCTTTTTAATCTAATGAAATGAATGGTCAATATTTGTCCTTTGGTATGCAGGGAGAAACTAGTATGCAAAATAACTCACCTCATTATTTATAAACTTTAATAATAAAATTGCCAAAAAGAATATAGAAAGACAAAACTTAGAAACGCATGCAAATGAAAGGAGATAGGAAAGCCACACAAGCAAACAAAACAATTAATAAGGGCATTATGGTAAAAAAAGAAAAAAAAGAGAGAATCACGTTTTCAAAAAGTAAAGGGTGAGTAGCAGCTCCAAAACGTCATTTTGGAACCCCTATAACGCAGAAAATTGATTATTTAAGTTTGTTTGCCAAATACCAAAAATTAATTATTTACGTTTTAAAAATGCAATAATCAAATAATCTATGTAGAACCGCAATTCCAAATTGGCAAAAAGCAACCGTGTAAAAATTCAACATGTAATGATTTATGAGTGCTAAAAACGTTTTAAATAAACAGATATCTGTTCACCACCATGTCACTATGTGAAACGAGTGCTACAAACCGATGAATGATATGTGAGAAATAAAAAAAAAATTGTTTGTTCATTTGAATGTCTAAGACTCGAAATTCTAGCTTAAAACTAAGATTATTTTGACAAGTCGGATTCACCAAAGTTTTTGTAAGGAACTCGTATCTCTTAAAAGAGTTTTAACAATCAAACCAAAGAACTCAAATCGCATCAACAGGCTGTAAACTTTGAGGAGAGTTATATTGAATACCAAAAAAAGGTTGGATACTAGGGGACTCATCCATACCATCCATCTAAAAAAAAATCAATGGTTGTGATTAAAAGCATTTAATTATTTCACCAATTTTTTAAAATTTAAATATCCAAATTTGTCAACACAAATACAGATTCCTTGGCAAACTTCCAAATTACGCTAAACTTTATTCATTACCATTCCACACATACACAAGCGGCGCGTCTAACCACGTCCGGCAAATCAGCCCCTCTACTCCACTCTCCGTCATCGGAGTCGTAAACCAACACCAATGCATCTTTAACTCCTCTACTACTCCTCCCACTTCTTCTCAACAAATCATCAATGCAACCCATTACTTGTATCAAAACAACCTTTTTCCCCACCCAACACAACGAAAAAACCCTTACGGTTCCGTCTAGACGACTTGGGTTGGGAGCGGGGGACTCTTTAAAACCGACACCACTCCGCCAAAACCAACACGTCTGATTCCATTAAATTTTCCAAAATGAAAGCTCAACCGCGTGGGCTAGCAGGAATAGTAGATACTAGTCATGCGAGACACGAGCAATAAGAGCCGCGACAACACTTCCCCCGCCAGGGATGGATCTACTCCTCAACCATCTACGCGCCTCCACGTTGTACAAATCCATCGAGCTCGCGTACACATGCACACCACTACCCGCAGCCGCGCGTGACGGCGCATCGTTACACACACCACCAATTTTCAACCCACCAATCACATACAAAACACCATCCATCGCCGCACCGATACACCCGTATCGCATTCTCGGAGCGTGAGATACCACGCGCCATAAATTCCTCTTGGGGTCGTACTCTTCTACCGCAGACGTCCTGGTGCTCCCTCCCGCAACGTAAACCTTTCCCATTAACAACCGCAGCCGCAAATAACTTCCTCAAAACCGACATTTTCGCTACTGTTTATGACCAAATCCCTCCAAGCATCACCCATCGCAACATATCGTCTTCCCCAAAAAAAAAAATTTTAAAAACATATAAACCCATCTCCCAATCGCAGCAAGGCGCGCGTGAGAACTCAAACCATTGTAGCTACACATAACGCCATCATCATAACCAGTGGCATTTCCCATTAACGAAGTCATCCTCCAATAACTATCATGACCCACTTCAATAATTACCACCCAACCTAATCCATAATCATATAAAAGACACGACAAAAACACTGAAACGAAGAGCCACACGTTGTCGACGGAGTTTATAGAACTCGTCAGAATCTATCAACTCCGACCATCTGCGGCAGACAGAAGATACTGCTGGCAATGAAGTCTGAGACACACGTGAAAGAATCTCGACAAGGAGGTCATTAGGGAGAGAAGATACGGTGGTTTTGGTGTTGGTGGTTGCGGCCGTGGGGGAGAAATAGTGTAGAGTATGATTGGGTTTGATCGGGGGTCTGGAAACATGATTTCCATACGCCCATGAAAATGTCGGTGAATTGCAATCGTCTATGTTGATGATGACACATTTTTAGAAATTAAAATGTAAACATTTTGGTTAGAAATCTTAATTGTGTTTATTAAAGACTGAAAGAAGTGGAAGTGAAGAATTAACTAATTCACTTTCGTTGTTGTTACCAATCAAAAGCTGGTCTGACAGTACCTTAACTTTGATATAAAACATGGTAATTGCCGAGGAACTTTTTTTTCCCTTTTTTTCAGGGGCGTTTGGTTATGTTGGTAAATCAGTACAGTACATCGTCTGGTGATAAACTAAACTTAACCCGGTTTAAATAAGATTATTTTAGGCTATCTCCTACAACTCGGTGTTAGTCGTTGTCCTTATAGTGGGTTGCTCGTAGTCGCTGAAGTTTTGGTCGACGTAGTCGTGTTTTTCCAACAGTAAATGTAGATTAATATAAAAAAAAACTTTTAATTATTAAATTTAAATCCTTTAACACGGCTGTAAAGGAAAGGGTAGATGGAATGATCAAATATGAAGTGGATCTCGCAACGTGTTCGAAAAAATTAGTGACATCTCGTAAGTTATGCCTTCTGTCCATTAATATGTTTATTTGGCTTTAAAGTAATCTTTCTTGCAACATTTTATTATTAATGTTATCCATCTTGAAGCAAGGAATTGAATCATGGTATTAAGATGAAGTTGAAATCTTGGATCATCACCTGCTTGCAATTAATATGTATGAAAGTGTTATGGTTAAAGGAAAAAAAGGTGCAACTAATGACCAGGTGCTTTCGTTAAAAATTATTTTTGTCTCGACATTTGGTCAATTTTTTACATCATAGTTTAATATGGGATATTGGGGAGTTCAAATCATAGTTTTTGTGTTAACAGTTTGTTAAAAGTTGTTTTTGTGTCGACAGTTTGTCAATTTTTGTGTAACTCATATATAATAGTTGTTAGTGTTTATGTGCAGATTTGCGCTTCAAAGAGATATTGGAGAGTTCATGAGAAAGGATGAAGTTGTTGTTTTTAGTAGTTTTTAGGCATTGGTGTAGTACTATGTATTTTGTTGTTCATGTGTAATGTGTTATTTTGTTGAATATATATTTCTTGTGTATGAGCAAGCTTTGTTGATTTATAAAAATTTCATTTCCATGTAAACTATCTAGTTGTTTGTTTCATGTGCAATTTGATATCACGGCTATGGTCGAATGAGAATTTCGTTTATGACTAAATCTTTATAGATATAGAAATGCGATACCGTGACACGACATTACTATTGAGATATGTTTTAGTGGCAAACAATATAGGAGACAAAAAAATAGCATATTTCACTACGACGCTTACTTAATGGCACAACGTAAGTGCCACAAAATCGTTTGTAGTTTATTGTGACAAATTATGAAGTGCCACTACAGCCTTATAATCAGCAGCAACACAACAAAAAGTGCCACTAAAACCTTTTAGTGGCAGCGTCATTTGTGACACTCTTTGTTTCTGCCACAGAAAGTCTAGAAAGCCTTTAGTGGCACTTATTTAGCCTTAAAAAAAAAAAAATTTTTTATAAATAATAAAAAAATAATGATATAAAAAAAAATTAAAATATTATTTAAAATATATAAATAATAGTGACACGTTTATGTGTCACTAAATGGCATATTTTTGTAGTGGTATTCAGACAACGAGGTGGCGATATCTTCTAAATTTTTTCGAGAGGAACAACACCGTTATGATGATCCAGTAAGAACACATCAAGAATCGATTGCAAAGTTACCAGGAGATAATAAAAAAATGACTCGTCTAAGCCTAAAAGTCGATTTAGCGAAACACCTTGGAATCATTGAGAAAAATAACAGAATTGTTTTAGATCCATTTATTAGTTATAATAGTTAATTTTTTTTATTTTATTATGTAATGTTTTTATTATTAATGAAATTTAATTTTGTTTAAAAAATTTGGAAAAAAATAAAGGTCGCCTTATAGTGGCAAAAAGTCACATGTAGGTCGCCGGAGAGAGAAAGCGATGGGTAGGATATAAATGTAGGTCTTTTCAAGGTCATTTTAAATGGGTAGCCTTAAAAAGGTTAATCAAAATCCTAAATGAGATAAAGACTATTTAGGTTGGACGAAGAGAAGGAAACTCACGCGTGAGTTTTCCCCTTTGGTATACACAACTCGCGTGTGACTTCCACCATGAATGGTGAGTCAATCACCATCGTGAGTTTGAAAAATCTGGGCTCCATTACTTCACTATCCGTTGCATCGTGGTATATGCTTAATTACACATACCTTTTACCTATAAAAACGAGCCTAAAACGACCATAATATATCAAAAATGCATTGTATTTGTGTGTTTTATGATTTATGATTGTGCATGTAACGGATATTCACTAAAGGACAAAAACAAAGCCAAAACTCGACAACCAAGCAGACCCCGGGGAAAAAAAAAAAAAAGAAAGAGCGTTGAAAAGTCGAAGCCAACGAATGTTGTGCATCTTAAATGGCCCTCAACCCGCACCAATGCTTAAATGGGCCTAGTTAGCCCATTAAGCTTATTTGTTAAATCAAAAGCCTAAAATTCCATTTAATTAAAGCCCGGCCCAAATTAAATAACCAAAGCCCAACATATAAGCCCATGAACCAAACACTAACACCCATTAACCCTTTACCCATTTTCTTTACACCGTCAGTCCTTAGGGACTAACACGGTTAGTCCCTGGTTAGTTACACCATTAGTCCCCAACCATTTACACAATTAGTCCCTCAACGCAACTTTATCCTAACCCCGTTAATCCTTTTTCCATTAACACCCGTTAACCCAAACACCCAAATCAATTAAACCTTTTTCCCGCCAAACCCATTACTATTCATCTGTCACTTTCCTTTGCCCTGCACCACGACAAAGCACAAAACCCAACCAACCCCCCCCCCCCCAGCATGATGACAAGTCCACCATGGCAATCCTACATAAGCTGATTGGACAAGAAAGAATCATGGGCTGAGATTGTGACCAAAGTAACACAAAGTTTGAATCAATGGCCAGATTGAAGGGCTTGAGAGCACCTCAACTTCTCGCTCATAGAAAAACACACATCAAAGAACATAAAACCTTTCTCTACTCGGCTATAAAAGAAGACTAGTTTCTTGTTATGGGCTGTAGTTTTTTATCTAGTTTTTATCTAGTTTTTAAATAGCTTTTTATTGTATCTTTCAGCTTATATTAAGTTTGTTTTAGCTTATTGTACTTTTTTTAAAAGCATTGTACTGTTTATTTAAGTTTAATGAAATTTAAGTTTTTATGTTAAAATCCGTTTTTATGTCAATGTTATGAAAATGTTCAATCTCTTATAAGCTCTTGTTTACTCTGTTTTACTTAAGCACTATAAGTTTTTCCATAACTTATAGTGTTTAAGCTATTCTCACTCAAATTCACTCAAAAGCTCTTGTGGAAGATAAGCCAAAAAAGGAAGGGCTTATAGGGGTTTACTAGTTTGTGAAAACAAGCTAGAGCTTGTTGATAAGCTCTTGTGAGCAATTTAATACCCTTGTTTGAGCAAAGGGTCTTGTAAGTTCACTTTTTGCATTTTAGCTTAAAAATTTGTTTGCTTATTTAAACTGCTTATTTTCTGCTTATCTTTGCTTATTTATGCTTATTATGTCTTAGTATTGCTTAACATGCTTAGCTTGTAGTCTAAAACTCATTTGTTCAAATATTTCTCATAATCTGTCTTATTTAGATTTTAACTGCTTATTCTTGTTGGCTTATTTTAAATGCTTATTGCTGTGTTATAATTGCTTATTTGTCTTTATTGTATCTTATATTAAATCTATTTTAAGTTTTAATGGTTTTCTGAATCCGTTTTAAGCTTAAAAATGAAAAAAAGTGTTTTTAAAGGGGTGTTTGGCACAAGCAGCACTAACTCTTGTTAGTGTTGCCTAGGCCATTTTGGTTTTTAATTCAACTTTAATTAGCTTAATCTTAGTCTTATAATTAGTTTCTAATAGTTGTTTAGGCTTAAATTTTAAATTTTAGGTTCATAGCAGCCATGTTTTGAATCTGTGGTTCTCTAAGTTTTATAATACAGCTTAATTTGCTTAGATCTTCATAAGTAGATTTTGATTGTTTTTAGTCTAAATGCAGTAGAAATGAGTTAGAATGAGTATGCAATTGCTAATTTAGTTTTTAGCCAAATCTGTCATAGTCTCATTTTCAAAGCTAAAGTCCAATTTTAATAGCAAATTTAGATTAGTTAATGTTAGTTTTAGGATTTGAAATTGATAGCACAAGTAGTTTGTAGTACAGGCTCAATCTGTTTGAGCTTATTTTAGGGTTTAAAGCTTATTTTCATATTTGAATTTAGGGCTAAAATTAGCATTTGTCAAAATCAAGGCTTAGTATTTACTGATTGTGATCAACATATACTGACCTTTTTGCTCCTTGCTTTTCTAGCTCATTAGTTATCCTAAGTGCTTAATTTTTGCTTATTCTAGTAGTTTGTAGGTTAATCTTAATCTGTTTGAAGTTTTTAAGGCTTAGCTTATTGGTCTACTAGCTTAATTTCTAGCTCAAAAGTGCCTCATTAGGCTATTTGGTTCTCAGTTTTAGCTAGAAGCTAAATTTGATTTTTGTGCTCATGGCTTATTGGATTTGCTTAATTTGTGTTTCTATTGGTTTATTAGGTTAGGATTAAGTTGCTTTTGGTTTATTTGGCATTGGCTTAAGCTTATAGCAGCTTATTGGCCAAGGTTGTTAAGAGAGAAAAGTCTTAGCTTCTAAGTTAATTATGCTTATTCCAGCTTATTTAAATGCTTATTTTGGGATTAGTTTAGCTTATTAAGTCTAGGTAGTTAGAATATTTTAGCTTATTTGTTTTCCATTTGCTTTTTGAGCCTAAAAAGCCCACACAGTTTTAGCCTTTAGCCACTTAGCTTAAAAACCAATTCTGTCATTTTTATAAGCTTATTTCTAGCTTATTCTTAGATTTTATAAAAAGCTCCTTTTTTAAAGTTTGTTATTTTTGCTTATATTTTAGCTTTTCAAAAAGAAAACAAAAATAAAAATGTTTTATAAAAAAGAGAGGCCACAAGGGTCGAACATGTGACCTCTCCCTTTCACACAACACCTCAACACAACACACCTTAACCATCTGCCATTGGGACTTTTTCAGTTATACTTTGTTTTATTTATTATTTAAGGACATTTTAGCCATTTAGCCTAGCAACTTATTTTAGCTTATTTCCTGCTTATTTCCTGCTTATTTCACTAAGCTGTTTTGCTCATTTTATTTTTCCTAGGTTCAGCATTGTTCAAAGTACTTTTCTTAAATTTTTTAGAATTTTCCAAATTAGTTTAGTATTTTTAATTAATATTTTAGATTAAATAAGTTTTTAATTCAATATAAAAAATATAAAAAAATATATAATTCTTTTTTCTAAAATTTTCTTTTATCATTTAGGACTTTTAAAAATTAAATTTGCTTTTGTAGGGTTAAAATTTGTAGATTTAGGCTTTTAAAGCTCGGGTTTTGATTCCCGTTATCGTTTTTAGTTTAAATTTTTAATTGCTTTCATTTTAGGCTTGACTTTACTTGTTTTTGCATTGTGATTGTAGAAATAGAATCCAAAAAATCATTGAATCATTCAAACACGCGATCACGAACTTAAACTCGATTCTCAATTCACGCCTCGTCGTGAAACGACCCGGGAAGGTTTTGGATTTTACTTTGGGTAAAAGTAATCTTCTAGAAGCCTTACGGAATACTTACTCTCTCCTTTTAATTGATATTTAGTTATATATATATTATTTATATATTGTATATACTAAAGAACCAAATCAATTTTTGGCGCCGTTGCCGGGGAGGTTGTGAAACGATTATTGTGTACGTTTGAAGATTAGTGTTTGAAGACCCTTCCCCGTGAAGTTATCGCTTTCATTTGTGAATATTTTCTTCTATTATCAAGTAATCAAAAATTCCAAAAAAATTGAAAAACAACAAAATCAACCGTTGTGTCACTTGTGAATTCGGCTCACCTTTAGATTACAAACTATAAGAGAGGTATAAGGAGGGTTGATCCGACGAACTTCGACCCGAAAGGAGAAGGTTTTTAAAACGCTTCGCGCTTACCCGCTCCTCCGCTTCTTTGTGCGTTTTCTAGAGAGCTACCGTACACTTGTTTGATTATCGGTTACAAAAATATTTTTGTTTTTTTCTCTTATTTTGTTCTTAGTGTATGCAAACTCGCTCTTCGTCAAAATTCGTTGGTGAACCTTCTACGAATCCTACTTCTACGATTCTGAAACGTCGTAATCGTAGACGTTCTATACAAAGAGTCGAACCGTTTTCTCTTGTAGAGACTCCCGTAGTTACGATGGCCGATCAACGTACTATGGCGGAATTACTCCGTGCACCCACCGAGGGTTATGCGGAGGCAATCGTAGTACCACCCATTCTCGCTGAGCATTTCGAGCTCAAGCATAGTCTAATCAATCTTGTAACTTCAAAACAATTCTTCGGTTTTGAGAAAGAAGATCCTCATGCTCATATTCGATATTTAACAAGATTACTTCTACGTTGAAGTACAAAGATGTGCCCGAGACATCGATTAAGCTTATGCTTTTTCCATTTTCTATCGATGGTCCGGCCCGGATTTGGCTCGACAAAGAACCTCCTCGTTCTATTCTCACTTGGGACGATCTTGTGTCCAAGTTTATTAACCATTTCTTTCCTCCCTTAAAAACAACAAATCTCCGGAATGAAATTTCAAATTTTTAACAAAAGTTTGAAGAAACGTTTAGTGAGGCATGGGACCGTTTCAAGGATCTCCTTCGAGCATGCCCACATCACGTTTTTACCGAATTGCATCAACTCGATACCTTCTAGAATGGTTTAAACCCATCCGATCAAGATTCTTTGAATTCTGCCGCCGACGGCAATCTTTTGGAAAGAAGTGCACAAGATGTGTTGAAAATTATTGAAAACAAATCAAAAGTTTGTAATTCAAGAAACAAGCCGATTGTTTCTCAAGTGAAAGCAAGTAATGTTGATTCTTCAGAGATAGCCAGTGCCATAGCCAGTGCCGTGACTAGTGCCATGATCGCGATGTTTAAACAACATCAAGTAACCCCAGCTCCAGCTTCTGTAAAAGCTGTTGAGGAATCTTGTGTTATTTGTGGCGGTGCTCATTCTTACCGACAGTGTCCTGCCACCGATGGCAACACTTTTTCGGGCTATCAAGACAATATTCAAGGATATATTTCAGCAGCCGCCGTAGACTATAATCAAGGAAATACCGGATACCGTCCTTAAAATGTAGCTAACCAAATTCGACCATCGGGTTTTGCTCAACCGAATGTGCAAAATAATCAAACCCGGTACAATCAAAACAGAGGAATTAATTGATATGTGAGAAATTACATATCCTTTTTATACCAAAAATGGCCTTAAAATAATCAAATTGTGCAAATTATGCCTGTATATTGCTTATTTTATCATTTGTGATGTGTAGGTACGGATCATGAAAAAATCATAAGAAAACGGTTAAAAACAGGACAAACACGGACACGAGACGAATAGAGTACACAAGAGCCGAAAAGTTTCTAGCAAAGGTCAACGAAAGTCAACCTTTAGTCAAACTTGGTTAACCACAAAACGACAAAACCCTCAAAATCCCAAATAAGCCCTCAATGTTAAATAAATTTCACAAATAGTCCTTAAGTGACTAACACCGTTAGTCCTCTTTTATTAAGAAGATAACAATCGTTAGTCTCTTATTAAATCCAAAACCCTTTTACCATTTAACCCGAGCCCAAATCATAACCCTTAGCCCAAACCCTTTTATAAAAGCCCAAGTAAAAAAACACTTAAACGGGTCAAACGAAATCGTTATAAAGAAAAAGGCGCGAAGGATTTTTACTATTCATCCGTCATCCCAAACTAATTACCCTGCTCAAATTAGAAGGGTAAAATCTCCTCCCTTTCATTAATCCTATGTGGCACGAAGTTACCAAGTACCAAGTGACATCTCTTCATAGAAAACGTCACTCAAGAGCTTTGATTGGTCAAGACACCTCAAGGGGAATGACACGCGTACTCAAACAAACACACCAATTGTGGATTTTGCATGGAAATCATGCTAAACGAAGCACACTCCCTCCACGATATGGATTGCCAGCTTGGCAATCCGTGTGCTCATAGTTGATCTCCAACGGCTAAGGATTAAGAGCAAGAATGATTGGCATGATGAAAGGCCAAGATTAACAAGGGGAGAGTGTGCAGAGGTATTAGATCCTTTCTCCAGTCCTATAATATAGGCCTTGCCTCCTCACAAGAGGAGGATTTCTTTTTTTAGTTTTTAAATTCGCTTTTTAGTAGCTTTAAATTTTCGCTTTTGTATGTTTAATTCTGTTTTTTAATTCATGTAATTTTTAATTTCAAGTTTGTAATCAGCTCTTTTATTAATAAAAGTTAAGGTTTTCTTATAGTGCTCTTTGTCTTTTCCTAAGTTTACTTATGTGCAAAATATGGTTAAATAAGCTTTAAAACTATTTCATAAGCTCTTATTGTACTTAAGCTACTAAAAGCTCTCAATTACTTGAATTCTAAAGGGATGGATGGTGCTGTATAGGAGTCAAGTGTAATAGTTCTTAAAGGTCAGGAGTTAGGTTTTGAATAGGTATTTTTTTTTCTTTTCGGGAATAAGCTTAAGCTGTTTGTATAAAGCTTATTCAAGGAGCATCACCTTTGTTTAGCTGAGGTTGAGGGATTAAATTTCTTTTCTTTATTTTTTTTACTTATCTGTCTCTACATAATTTTAGTTAAAATATGCATAATTGCTTAATCTGTTTGATAGTAGCTTATTGATGTTAAATTTAGCCTTAGCTTGCTTATTATCTTTGTTTGATGCTTATTTAGTTTAGATAAGTAGCTTAAATCTTAATTTGCTTATATTAGTTTAAAAATAGTTAAAAAAACAAAAAATATTAGCATAGCTTAGTTTGCTTATTGCCTTTGCTTATTTGCCTAACAATAATTGTTCATTATGTTGGTTATAAGCTGTCTAGTATCTGGTAGTTGATACTCGTGCTTTAAATCTTAATTTTATAAGCTGATTATGGATTTTTTACATTTTAAAGGGGTGTTTGGCATAGCAGTACTAACTGAGAGTTAGTACTGCTATTGGCCTTTTGGTCCTTTAAATTGAGTTTGAATCTTATTTATAGGTTTATAAGATTAGATTTAAGGTGTTTTGTTGGCTTATATCAAGTTGTCTTTAAGATTGTTAATTAATAGTTTAAATCTGTTAGTCCTAGTTTCTTCTAATATGCATTTTAAGCTTGAGCTCATTCTGGCTATGTTAGTTATTCAATATACATTTGTTTCTAGTGTTTAAGTTAGTATAGATTCAGGTTTTTAAGTTTGTATAATTAGTTTAAAAGTTTTGGACATCTAGTGTCAAATGCACCAGCAGTTAAATCAAGCCATACTGCAAATTTCTAGCTTAAGATTTAGTGGGTTAAAGTAGAAGTTAGTTCTTTTAGTTTTGAGCACAAGTAATTGGTAGGCCATATTATATAGGTTAGGGCTTAATTTAGTTTAAAAAGCTTATTTGAATACCTGTTTTTAGTCTACAAATCTTTCTTTTGCCTTTTCATAAAAAACCAAAAACAATGTATTCTGCATAAATAGCTTTTTCAACTAGCTTTTTCTTAGCTTATATAGATTTCAAAATAATTTTCAAATGCTGTTTTAAATAGCTTAAAGGTTAATCTTTTGAGATTTTCAAGTCTCATAACCATAAGGTTCTGTTTGCATGCTTTAAAAAAAGCTCAAAGTTGGTAGTTTATCTGTTTGGTTTGCAGTTGTATGCTAAAGTGCTTATTTGATTTTCTGGGCTTATTTGCTCACTTTCTTAGCTTATTTTTACTTAAATTGCTTATTAGGTGTACTTTAAGTCCCTTTTAGCTTATTTTACTTAAGGTAAGGCTTATTTGAGCTTAATTGCATTGTAGCTTACAAAAATTCTAAGTGTTAAAGCCTTTAAGTGATTCTGTCTTTCTTAGCTTATTTGTGGTTTATAAAAAAAGTTGTTTTACAAAAATTGCTTATTTGTTGCTTTTTTAAAAAGTTGTAAAAAAATGGAATTTGCAAAAACATTTGGGAGTAGGGGAAGCCCCGGGTGAGCAAGGCTCGAACCTGGGACCTCAACCCCACAACCAAACGTTTTATACACACACACTCTACCAACTCGCCCTTGGGTCTTTTTCGGTATATGTTTGCACAATTTATTCTTTATAGTAGTTTTGCCCCTTTTAGCTTATTAGCCGTTTTTGGCTTATTTAACTGCTTATTTGATAAGCTGTTTTCACAAGCTTATTTTTCTTAGATTCTACACTGTTCAAGCTACTTTTCATGATTTTTCTAGTTTTTTTATAAATTGTTTAGTATTTTTTATATTTAATTTTTGTTAAAATCGTTTTTAATTCATAAAAAATTTTAAAAAAGTCAAAAAAATATAATTTTTTTTTAGAAAATTTTCTTTTAACATTTAGAACCTAGGAAAATTAGATTTGCTTTCGTAGGGTTTAAATTGCAAAATTTTGTTTTTTAAAGAACGGGATTGAATCCCGTTCATGTTTTTAGTGTTTTTAAGCTTAAATCTCCTTCGTTTTTAGTCTAGTTTTTTTGTTCTAGCTTTTTAGTTAATTAAGACTTAAAAGATCATTTTAGGACTTAATTTTGATAATTTAGGGTTTTTAAGTCCCGTTTAGGATTCCCGTTTTGCGTTTTTAGTTAAAATTTGTCTTCCCTTAAGTGTTTTTAAGTTTTTGCCTTAATTTTCTCATAGTTTTAGAAAACCAATCATAATCTTGTTCCATTCAAGCATCGATTCTCAAATTGACTCTCGGCTTTCAATTGCATTCCTCGTTGGGGAAACGACCCGGGAATCATACTCCCGGATTACTACAATTGAGATTTTTTGATTATTACCCCCTTATATTTATATATTTATATAAGTATTTTATATTTATATATTATATATTTTAAAAGGTATAGTCAATCTTAATCAGTTTTTGGTGCCGCTGCCGGGGAGGATTGCTTACGATTGTTGAAGCCATTTGACAATTTTTGTTTGAAGATCCTTTCGTGTGAAGTTATTTTGTTTATTTTTATAAATAAAAAAAATACAAAAAGATTTTTCTTTTATTAGCATATATATAATATTAAAAAAAAGAGAATAAAAAACCAAAAATATAAAAACATTATCCATAAAAAGAAATTAATTTTTTTTACCAAGTTGGTAAAAGAACACCAACATATAATACTTTCAACTGAAGTATTATCCATTAATAAGTTCCCGAACCAAAGATCAAAAACTTACCTTTTGTGTCTCTCGCGAGGTACGGCTCACCTTTGAAAGTTAAACAAACTCCTTTGTGCGTTTTTCTTCGAAGAGTTACCGAGAAGCGAGTTGATTATTAGGTTTAAGTGTCTTATCTCATTGTCCGTATTTAAAATATATTGTACATTGTTGAAAAAACCAAAAAATCAAAAAAAAACCAAAAAAATTAGTATAAATTTTCTTTTTACATTTTAGTGCATGCGCACTCGTTCTCAATCTCGTAATTCTAACCGTCAACAACAACAAGTCAACCCGACTTTTGTTGAACCATTTAATCTTGTGGAACCAATTGAAAATCAAGCTCCTCCCGTAGTTACGATGGACGATACTCGTACTATGGCTCAATTGCTCGAAGCACCCACCGTGGGTTACGAGGATGCCATCGTTGTTCCCGAGATCACCGCGGACAACTTTGAGCTTAAGCACGGTTTGCTTACCCTCGTTCAAAACAAACAATTTTTCGGACATGACACGAGACCCTCATGTATATCCGTTATTGCAACAAGATCATGCTTGATGACGTTCCCTGCAACGTCCTGTGTACGTCGGTAAAGCTTATGCTTTTCCATTTTCTCTCGAGGGGGCGCCCAAATTTGGCTTGAAAAAGAACCCCCTCGATCGATTCTTTTCATGGGATGATCTTGTTTCGAAATTCATTAACAAATTTTTCCCTCCTTCCAAAAACATACAAATTTTTTGCTCCGAAATAAAATCACGAGATGTGTTTCAACAAAGATTTGTTGAAACCTTGTTTACGCGGCATGGGACCGATTCAATGATTTTCTTCGGGCATGTCTACATCATAGATTTTCGAAATTACATCAACTCGATACTTTCTATACTGCTTTGAACTCTAATGATCAAGATTCATTGAATTCCGCCGCGGGTGGTAACTTTTTGGATAAAATGCCCCGTGATTGCCTAAGAATCATTAAGAGCAATACAAAGTTCGTAATTTCACGTAAACTAACCGGTGGTGCCAAAGTGAATACGAGCACTCTTCCACCTCCGGTATTTTCCCGATGTTGCCGAACTTAAATGATTTGGTGAAAGCTTTGCGTCCGAAAAGAAAAAACCAACCCACGCTCCCCTCGTGAGCGGTCGAGGAAAGTCTGTGTTACTTGTGGGAGCTCATTCTTAACGAAACTGTCCGCCACCCCAATGGCAACGTTTATCGTGACAATATTTCAGAATATGTTTCCCAAGCCGCCGCCGGGGGGGGGGATGATAAGTTCAATCAAGGAAAATGCGGTTACGAGCCCCGATTGCTAATTAAATTTGACCTCCCGGTTTTCCTCCCGTTCAACAAAACCAAGAAAATAACCAAAACCGTTACAACAACCGGGGGAATAATTACAATCAAGGCCAATTTCTCGACCTCCGATAATCATCCCCCGGTTCACCATGCTCCACGCTTTACCAAGCTTCCCAGCTCCTCAAACACAAGGGTGTGGACAAAAGACCTATTTTGAAAGCTACGTCAAGGCGAATGATGCGGTTATGTGAAAAACATGCAAGACCAAAACCAAAACTTGCAAAATCAAATGACCAATTTAGAACATGCTTACCAAGTTTGTGAATTCTAATACCGCTTCTACTTCAGGTTCAGGGACACTCCCTAGTAATACCATTACTAACCCAAAGGAAGATTTGAAGGGTATTACCACCCGAAGCTGTGTTACTTATCAAGGACCCACGATTCCTACTACTTCTTCGCCTCCTAAAGTAGTGGAACATGAAACCGAGGTGACAAAGGACACGGTGCCTCCTACTAATAACGGAAGTACCAAAGACGTCCAACATCCGGTTGTCCAAATTCAACCTCATGTACCAAATTCTGAGCCCGTTGTTACACCCATTAGTGCTCCAATGCCTAACTTGAAACCGTCAATTCCGTATCCTTCGAGACGTAATGATGAAAGGCGCCATAAAAAAGCTATCGACCGAATTAAGAAATTCTACGAAATCTTTAAAGATTTGAGTTTCAAAATTAGCCTCATGGATGCTTTGATTCTTATGCCAAAATTTGCCTCGACTCTTAAAGCCTTAATTGGAAACAAAGAAAAATTAAGTGAAATGGCTAGAACTCCTTTGAATGAGCATTGTTCGTCGGTTATCCTCAACAAGTTACCCGAAAAACTTAGAGACCCCGACAAATTTCTAATACCGTGTGATTTTCCTAGAATGGATGAGTGCCTAGCCTTGGCCGATCTTGGAGCTAGCATAAATCTCACGCCATTATTCGTGTGGAAAATGCTTTCTCTTTCGGAGCTCACTCTTACTTGTATGACTCTTAAACTTGCAGACCGTTCGATTACCCAGCTGATCGGTATCGCCGAAGATGTCTACCTAAAACTTGAAAAGTTTAAATTCCTGGCCGACTTTGTAGTCGTAGACTTTGATGCTGATCCCCAAGTTCCCCTAATTCTCGGGAGATCCTTTTTAAAGATCGGACGTGCTTTGATTGATGTTTACGAAGGATAATTAACTCTTTGTGTTGGAAAAGAAGCCGTAACATTCAATCTTGACCAAACTTCAAGATACTCCTCTAATTACGATGATATGACGGCGAACCGAATCGACGTTATTGAAATGGCTTGTGAGGAGTATTCTCAAGAAGTTCTTAGTTTCTCTGATGTGATCGCAAGTGGCAATCCCACTCCTTACTATGACTCGATCGTTTCTACCTCTTCTCCACCTCTCACTCCCTTCAGGGATAGTGATTTTCTTCTTGAGGAAGTTGATGCTTTCCTCGCTCTTGAAGATGATCCAACTTCACCGGAAGTTGATGACTCTTACTATGACCCGGAGGGGGATATTCTTCTTCTTGAATCATTTCTCAATGATGATCCATCATTACCCCCTCCCAACTAAGGAAATTATTTGCCAAAAATTCAAAAAAAACTAAAAGTTTGTGAAGCTAAAACTAATAAATCTTCAATTGATGAACCTCTCGAAGTTGAACTCAAGGACTTATCTCCTCATCTCGAATATGCATTTTTGGAAGGTGACAACAAGTTGCCTGTCATAATTGCTAAAGACTTGAGTGTTGAGGAAAAACCCGCTCTCATAAAGGTTTTGAAGTCACACAAGCGAGCCATCGCTTGGAAACTCTCCGACATCAAGGGTATTAACCCGGAATTTTGTACTCACAAGATTCTTATGGAAGAGGACTACAAACCGGCGGTTCAACACCAAAGACGGGTGAATCCAAAAATCTACGATGTCATCAAAAAGGAGGTTGAAAAACTTCTTAACGCCGAGTTAATTTACCCGATATCGAATAGTCCTTGGGTAAGCCCCGTACATTACGTACCGAAAAAAGGAGGCTTTACCGTTGTTGAAAATGATGAAAACAAGTTAATTCCAACTCGATTGGTTACGGGTTGGCGTGTATGCATTGACTACCGAAAGTTAAATGAAGCCACCCGTAAAGACCACTTTCCACTACCGTTTATGGATTAAATGCTCGAGAGATTAGCGGGAAACGATTACTATTGTTTCCTCGATGGTTTCTTAGGTTACTTTCAAATTCCCATCGACCCTCATGATCTAGAAAAGACAAAATTCACGTGTCCTTACGGAATGTTCGCCTACCATCGCATGCCTTTTGGCTTATGCAATGCACTGGGCACATTCCAAAGGTGTATGATGACTATCTTTCATGATATGATCGAAAAAACGATGGAAGTCTTCATGGACGACTTTTCGGTCTTTGGGAATTCATTTGAAAATTGCCTCTCTCGTGTAGACAAGATGCTTCAAAGGTGCAAAGACACCAATCTTTGTCTAAATTGGGAAAAGAGTCATTTCATAGTTAAGGAAGGCATTGTCCTTGGCCATAATATTTCCAAAAATAGGATTGAGGTTGATAAAGCCAAAGTCGATGTGATTGCTAAGTTACCGTATCCCACCACCATTAAGGGTATTCGGAGTTTTCTCAGTCATGCCGGTTTCTACTGACGGTTCATTAAGGATTTTTCCAAAATTTCCCGACCGATGACTCATCTTCTTGAGAAGAATACTCCGTTCATCTTCTCCGATGAATGTATTCAAGCTTTTCAAACGTTAAAGAAAAAACTTACCGAAGCTCCAATCTTGATTGCCCCCGACTGGGACCTACCATTTGAGCTTATGTGCGATGCAAGCGACTTTGCCATAGGTGCAGTCTTTGGGCAACGTCATGAAAAACACTTTAGGCCTATACACTATGCTAGCAATAGAATGAACGAGGCGGAATCGCATTACACCATGACGGAGAAAGAAATGTTAGCCGTGGTGTATGCCTTCGAAAAATTTTGGTCTTACCTCATCTTGAACAAGAGCATAGTGTATACGGATAACTCCGCCTTAAAATATCTCTTTGCTAAAAAAGATTCCAAGGCGAGATTTCTCCGGAGGGTTCTCCTCCTTCAAGAGTTCACATTCAAAGTGATTGACACAAAAGGAGCCGAGAATCTCGCGGCCGATCATCTTTCCCGATTAGAAAATCCTTATGAAAATGTGCTCGACCCAAAGGAGGTAAATGAAAAGTTTCCTCTCGAAACACTTAATATGGTGACTTTCCGTGGTGACTCAAGTACCCCGTGGTTTGCAGATTATGCAAATTACCACGCGAGGAATTTCATTGTTAAAAGGATGTCGTCCCAACAAAAGAACAAGTTTTTCAAGGATGTTAAACACTACTTTTGGGACGACCCCTATTTGTTCAAAATATGTGCGGATCAAGTGATCCGGCGGTGTGTGCACGGCAAAGAAGCTCTTGAAATCCTCGAAGCTTGCCACAATGGACCCACCAGGGGACATCATGGTGCAAATCTCACCGCTAAAAAGGTCTTTGATGCCGGTTTATTTTGGCCCACCATTTACAAAGATGCCCATGACTTGGTCACCCGATGTGACACATGTCAGCGTCAAGGAAAAATTTTGCAGCGTGATGAAATGCCTCAAAATTCCATCCAAGTTTGCGAAATCTTTGACGTGTGGGGCATCGATTTCATGGGGCCATTCCCGTCTTCACGAGGGAACAAATACATACTCGTGGCGGTCGACTATTTGTCAAAATGGGTTGAAGACTCGTTGTTGAAGCGAAAGCGCCTCCCACTTATGACGCCCGAGTTGTTTCTATTTCTTAAATCTCTCTTCGCCCGATTCGGTACCCCTCGTGCTATCATTAGTGATCGCGGCACCCATTTTTGCAATGACCAGTTTGCAAAGGTCATGCTTAAATACGGAGTTACTCTCTTTCTCTCCACGTGTATCACTCGCAAACACCGTTTTGTTCAATTTTTAGAAGTGGGCAATTGGGTGTCTAATCGTGGCTTGAAACGAATTCTTGAAAGGACCATAGGCGAGAACGTGCCTCTTGGTCGGATAAATTAGATGACGCACTTGGGGCCTTCCGTACGCTTACAAAATCACCCATCGGGTATATACTCCATACAAAATCGCAGCTCAAAAGCCTTCTGGGCCTTGAAGCATGACAAACTTTGACCTTGTAGACCGCGGGTATGATCACCGTAAAGTTAACGTAATGAACTAAAAGAACTTCGTGATCATGCCTATGAGAAAAACAACCCTTCTTTAATCTATAAAGAGAAAACAAGAGGATCCATGACTCCAAGTCAAAAACCGCGTTATTCAACGTTGGTGGTCAAGTCTCCTCTTTAACTCTTTCGATTTGAAGATGTTCTCGGGCATGTTAATATAATGTTGGTCTGGACCATTCACAATTGACCCATGTCTTTCCATATGGCACGTCGAGTTATCCAAAACTCCCGGGGCCAAACTTCATGTGAAAGGTCATAGAATTAAGACTTACTTTTGGAGGGGACGTACCACAAATGGTCTGTCCGGATCTCCAAAACCTTTCCCCACAGACCAATGAATTCGTGTGTTTGGGTCATGCTTTGTGACCTAAAACAAGCGCTTTGTGGGAGGCAACTCATGCTTACCCTAATATGATTATAGTAGTAGTAATGAATAAGTGTTTTTTTTTGTGAGGGAGGTGTGCCTCTTTCCTCTCGGTATTGCCTTGTGTTTTGTGATTGTATACGATTTTTCTGGATTTTTTTGAAGCCCTCTCGTGCTCGCGGTTTTGTCCTTCTAGATCACTCGAGCTTCAATTCCATCAGCTTCATTGGGAATCCAATATCCTAATCGTTATCGATAACGTTTATCTTTAAGCATACTTATTAAGCGGCTTAGAGTGGTAGAGACCCTTCTAAACATTGAGGACAATGTTTAATTCTAGTATGGGGGGATCTATCGATTTGATTGTGCCTGCAGTCGTTGTTTTACGTAATCCATTTTAACCACCAAAATTTCCAAAAAATGAATAATTTTATAAATTTTCAAAAATAAAAATATGTGTTTTGTCAATTTTGTCTTTCTGCTGGGTTAGAATAGAATACATTTTTGACTTCGATCCGAGCGTTGTTGTGCTTCTAGCTTGTTCCTTAACTTTTAGATAAGCTATTCGCGTATATTCGCGAGAACGAAAAAAAATGATAGAGTCTGACTAGAGTTGAGTATGAGTTGGATGCTAAACAAGGATTATTTGGAAATCTTAAGAGCTCATGTGTGTAATTTGTGGCTTTTTATCCCATAAGCTTCTAACCGGACTAATAATACGTGCTATTTTTGGAGATTAAACTTAAATCAACAATTTTTATGTACGTTGTTAGCAATAATTTTAGTCCTTAGTTCAAACATTATATATTATTTTTCCAAAAGAAGTCTTTCTATATTCGTGATATATAGTAAAATGAATATATTTTATATATATATTATATATATTATATATATATTATATATATATATATATATATATATATGAAATATGATGAAAAATGAAAAAAATATATATAATGAATAATAAACTGTGGGGTTGATAAAAGTTTGCTGCATCTTGCCGGCTCACAACCGATGTTGCATCCTTCTAAGAAGCCCATTGTATGAATAATAATCTCGAGACTGATAAAGTTTGTTGCATCTTGGCCGGTCACAATTCGAGGTTGCAAGCCTCTTCTAAAAGGTCGAGGGTTACAATTGCATCAATGTTATGTTTAATATTAAGTGTGAATTAATAAATGTAAGATCTCTTTTTGTTAAATTTAAATATGCTTTTGAACTTTGACTATTTCATTTTAAGTTTTTAAATAAGCTATGTATATACGGGAAACCTAAGAGTTTTTGAAACCGTAAGGCCTGTGGGAGTCCCAATTCTAGTCTCTTACTTGTGGGGTGGTCAAAGCTCGTTCACTTAGCGCCTTGGTTGGGATCCTGTGCCGAGACGAAATTCGTCTACTTGGGATGATCTCGCTTCTATATCATTATTCTCGGGTTGGGGGTGGGTGTAACATGAAGCAGTAGAATTTTGCAACAAGTTGATTCCTGGTTGAATATTCGAAATGGCACATTCACTAAGATATAATATATGTCTGGTGAAGTGAAAGGTTCACAAGTTGCAAATTTGAGTAGTAGTTAGCATATTAACTGATATTTAACGGTTAATTTCATTTTATTAAGCTTGTTTGGAGACGAATCTGGTGAAAAAAGTCAGGGACGATGAATTTATCCTTTTTGGGGCATTTTCGGATCAAAATGCATCTTGTTCTATGATCCCTAACGGTTATGATAATAACGAAAGTCAAATAAGTTAGTTGCTTCAAAAGGAAAAAATAAAAAAAATACAAAATGAGAAAAAGGAAAAATACAAAAAATTAGTAGGAATAAGTGTATATCTTTTAAAATGGTAAAAACAGGGCTTTTCGAAGTTATTGATTCTTTAATTTCCCTCGATGAACACTTAGCTACTTTTCGAGGTAATTAGTCGAGGGGGATCGAGATTCTTAGTTTTCTTAAGTGCTTACTTATAGCATTGCGTGAGGACACGGCAATATCTTAGTATGGGGGATTTTGATATGTGTTTAATTACACATACCTTTGACCACTAAAAACGGACTTAAATGACTAAAAACGTACCAAAAATACATTGTATTTGTATGTTTTGCATTTATATTGTGCAGGAAACGGATATCCAAGAAAAGGACAAAATCGAAGCCAAAACGACAAAACCAAGCACGAGAACGGAAAGACCGTGAGAAGTCAAAAAGACAAAGTCAAAGTCAACAAAAAAGTCAAAGTCAAAGTCAACCCCGGGAAGTGGCATTGGAAAAAGAATCGAAAACCGAACCTGAAAACCTAAATTAACAAAAGTGGGCCCACCCGTACCCACTTAGTGGGCCCGGGTCAAGCCACTTATATAAAATCCTTATAAAAACAAAAACTGCAAGTCTTTTCCTTTTATTACATTACCAGCCCAACAATTGAGCCCACCCCCAAACCAAACCCCCCTTATAACTCCCCGTTAACCACAACCCCCCCCTCCCCCTTTTTATACACTTACCGTTAGTCCTTTAAGACTATACGTTTTGCAACATTTACAAACCTCAAGGAACAAGTTGCACCACTCACGGACTATGATTGCAATACATATAACACCTAGGGACCATTCTTGCCTTTCTGAAACCTTCAATAAGGCTCGCGTACATGTAGCATCTTCCAGGTTGTGTCCTGTCCTCACTACCAGACAAGACACTATCCCCCTTTCTTTTCCCCTATGTCGACCAATAACTATTACACCTTATCCCACCAAAATCCACCTTGGCAATCCTTAGCATTCCTATTCGTCCAAGGAACATGACAAGAAATCAAGGGTAGAGATGATAGAACTTGGGCACTACTCATTTTGGATGGCTATGGTGACTCTTGGATCCTACTCACACAACAAACACACCCGCAGGAGCTCTCACAAAGAAAGCACAAGTCCTAGAATCTTCTTTGGCTTGTTATAAATAGGCTCATTTGTAAGCCCTTGAGGTAGTTAGTTTTTACTTAAGTTTTTCACCTAGTGTAATTTTCAGCTTATTTTTAGGTCATTTAAATTATTGTCTTTCAGTTTCCAAGCCTTGTAAACTTTTTAATCTTTAATGAGAATTTGAGTATTTAAGTTATCTTTGAATTTCTATTGTTAAAAGCATTTCACAAGCTATTTTAAGCTCTTATTTAAGCATATTATTAATCTGTTTTCATTTAAATATAAAGTATTTAAGAAAATTTTACAAAAAACACAAAAAAATACCACCCTCAAATACCACAGCTTAATGGATGATAAGCCAAATTTGGATGGGCTTATGGACACTACTAGCTTATCTTTGATAAGCTAGAGCTTGTAGATAAGCTCTTTTGAGCTTATTTGCCCTGTTTAAGCAAGGGTTTTTGTAAGTCTTCATTTTTCCATTTTTAGCTTATTTACTATTCAACTGCTAATTGGTGCTTATTGTCTGTTTTTATTTGCTTGCTTATGCTTATTAATGTTGTTTATTGCTTATGTATACTTTATTGTAGTTTAGAAATCATTTGTTTAGAATCTGTCTTAAAAATAGCTTATTAAGTAACATAATGGTTTAGCTTTTGATCTTGGCTTATTAGACTGTTAAAACTTGCTCATTGTGTTCATATTAAGCTAATTAAAATCTAGTCATAAGGGTTTGTTCATTAAAAATCAAGTTAACAAATTTAAATTGGTAAACATATGCTTAAAGGGGTGATAGGTGTAAAATACACATATCCGTTTATACCAAAATTAACCCTAATGACCAAAACACGCTAAAGATGCAAAAAGAATATACTTGTTTTTTGTGGTTTTGTGTGTGAAGGTACGGATAAGACAAAAATATACAAGGAAAAACCGGTCAAAGTCATTAAGTCAAACTCTTGGTCAACTCAAGTAAACTAGTCTCAAAGTCACCTAGAAGGACGAAGACCCAAATATTACCAATTAACCAAAAGTCCTAATGCCCATATTACCATACCCGGCCAAAACCTAAACCATAAAAAAAAAAAAAAACAAAAAATAAAAAAAAATAACAACAACATAAAAAAACCTATAATAATAAAAAAATAGTCCTGGGGACCGAACAGATGCCAAGTTTGAAAGTTGTATTGCACTGGATGTGTGTTTCATTTAACTTCACAAATAGAGGGACAAGTTTTTGCCAATACCCAACTAACCCCCTTTTTTTACCTTCAGTTAAAAAAACGCGGAAATGCTGTTACACTATTCACCCGTTCACTCCCATTTGACCATCATGATCAAACATAGGGCACAGCTTTAAATTAGAGGGTACAAAGGACAATTCATAGGATCATTTACACATGGGCAAAGTTAGACCTCACAAACCTTTCTCATTGGTCATTACCCATCAAAGAGAGGACACGTTGGATTGAAGATAGCACAAGAGATGAGATATTTTACACTCTACACACTCACAATGACAGCTATAAATGTCTCACATCTCGGATTTGCCACTTGCTTGGCAAGTCCGCTGTTGAGTTAATTTATGATCTAACTGTCGGAAATGTTTTTAGCTCTTCACATGATTTGTATATAATCAAGGGTCAAGGTGGAGGATGCCGATCTAACCGTTTTGAGCTAGAGCTTCAGTGGTTGCCTATAAATAGCCTACACTCTCACACTCACAGGACACCTAGACTAGCTGTTTATTTTTCTTTAGTTAAAAAAGTTTTTCAGCTTTAAGTTGTATAATTGTTAGTATTAATGTAATTTATCTTTGATGTTTTGTTAATCATTTTTAGTAATTAATAAAATCCTTTTTAGAACTCTTAAACTGTTTTTCACTATAAGCTTTTATCATTTCAAATATCAAGTTACTATGTCAAAAGCTAGTAATAAGCTCATTTTAGCTCATCCAAGTCTATAAGCTTGGATTTGAGCTTAACTAAACCTTAATCATATTTAAACTTTAAAATCAGCTTAAAACACCCTTGCTTATTGAATTTTGGACTTTTGGAAGAGAAGCTAGCTATGGAAGAGCTTCTATGGACTTTATTGGCTTATCCTTGGATAAGCCAGAGCTGTTGATAAGCTCATTAGAGCATAAGCTTCTGTTTAGTGTAGGTCATGGTTAGTTTCCATTTTAATTTTAATTACTTTAAATTTCTAGCTTGACATTTGCTTAATAGATTTCTTAGATTTACCTATTTGCTTATTAGTAGTATAAACTGCTCATCTAGTTGCTTAATTAGGCTTATTTGTGATTCATTTTGCTTATTAATCATGTCTTACTATCTGTTTTTAGTTAGTATAGTTTAGAGCTTAGTTTTTCATAGTTTGCCTTTAAAAATCATAAAAACCAAAAAAATTAGTTAGCAATAGTGTAGACCTTTGATTTCAGTTTTAGTAATTGTTGATTTATGACTATTATGGTAGTTTTAATCTAGTGAATATCTGGTAATGAAGTTCTAATAAGTAGGACTTAATTTCATAATCTTAATCAAAAACTGTCAAAGTTAAAGGAGAGTTTGGAATAAGCTTGTTTGACCTCAAATAGTCAAAATATTTTGGTAAATTCTCTTTTGACAGTTTGATTAATCTGTTTGAATAAGTTGTTGAGCAAATTTGATGGTATTAGTTTAAGTTTATAATAATTTCTACGCTAAAGTTCTTTACTTATGCAACCAGGGGAACCTGTTCTTATTCTTTGCTTGTTAAATTTAGACTCTAAGCTCTTTTAAGGCTGGTTTGTGGTCTTTGAAAATTTTAATCTAAGCTGTTTAGACTTGGTTTGTGTTTATACCTTGTTCAAGCACACTCAAATAGATTGTATAAAGCAGGTTATCCCTTAAGGATACCTACACTTCTGTCTTTGCTTATAGTTAATTGCACCGGCAGGATTAACCTTTTGTTAATAATGTTGGATTTTTAAATCAAGTTTAGGACAGCTCACATTAGATTTAGTCTTTTAAATTTTTCTAGCCGTTAGTCATCATATAGCTTAGTATAGATTTGGCTTTAATTTTCATTTCCTAGCCTATTTGCCCATGTAAAATTACTCTTTAAGTTTTCAAAAATCTCTCAAAAAGGTCAAAAACAGTTGTATCTTTCTTTAGTTTGTAATTTTTGATTTCTGGCTTTGAGTGGTAGTTTTTATAATCTATGTTAGTAGTTATCAAGTAGATAGATAAGTCCTCATAAGCTTGGTCTCTGTCTTGGCTTATTTAGCAATTGAGCTTTGCTTAATTTTGAAACTCTTTGTGCTTGTCCCTGAGTTTGCCTATTTGACAATCAAATTTAGAAGTCTTTTAGTGTTTTATGGATAAGTAGCTTATTAAATCTAGTTAGTAGACATCTTAAGGTTTCAAAAGCAGTTTTTAGTTTTGAGATTGAGCTTAAATTGAAGATTGTGCAAGGTTTTAAGTGTCAACAAGGATTTTTAAGCTCAATACCTTAGTTTCTGTGAACAGCTTTTTCATAAGCTGTTTTAGAGCTTATTAGTGAGTTTTAGCTTAAGTTGTTTTTATAAAAAGTGTTTGAAAACGTATTTTCTTTCCGGTTTTGATATTTAGTTTTTAGTGAAAAAAAGGGTGTGTTGCCAGACTAGAACCCACGACCTCTCCCTTACAGCTCTCTCTCTCTCTTTTCCATTGTGCTAGGTGGTACAAGTTGTTACCACTTCCTTTCTTTTATTTAATATACTCATTTTCATTCTCCTTTTAATATATAAGCCGTAGCTTATTCTAGGGCTTTTACAACTTATTTGTTAAGCTGTATTGTTCCTTTCATTTTTCTAGTAAACTTTGTTTCTTTTTAGTTTTTTCCTGATTCTTTGGTAATTTTTCATTAAGTAGATTAATTTTTATCATTTTTCTTAAGTTTAAATTTTTTAAAAATCATAAAAAATAGAAATAATTTTCAGAAAAATACAAAAAAATAGTTTTTAGCATTAGAATAAATACTTTTAGGTTTACATTCAGTAAAATCATTTTTACACCTTTTAGATTTTAATTTTAATTTTTGAGCTTTTAATTTTAAGTTTAAAAATAGGATTTTAATTTTAAAAATAGTTAAAAATAGTTTTCTAAGTTTTTATGTTATTTTAGATTTTTCTAAGTTTAAAAATCATTTTTCTAATTTTTTAGGACTTATTTTGCTATTTTTTATGATTTAATTAGATTTAATTAGTTTTTAATTCATAATAAATTCAAAAACAATCAAAAAATGTTTTTCTTTTTCTTAAAATTTTCTTTTGTCCTAATTTAGGTTTAGAAATTTAGTTTGCATTTTTAGGAGTTAATTTAATGTATTTGCTTAATTGTCGCGTTTTATTTGTTTCCCGTTAATCGTTTAAGTGTTTAATTGCTTTTAATTGTTCATTTTAATTGTTGCTTAATTTAGTAGTTATAGATAATTAAAAATATCTTTTCTCTCATTCAAATCATAATCCGAGCTAAAACGTGGTTTTAATTTCACAAGTCGTTAGGGAAACGAACCGGGTGATCATTCTTCCCGGTTAAATATATTATATATATATATCTTTCAGAGTGAGCTTTTCTTAAAGGAGACTTTAGGAAAGTTCTTAATTGCTCTTTTGGAAATATTATCACATATTTTATAGTATATAAAACTTACGTATCAAGTTTTTGGCGCCGCTGCCGGGGACTTGTGTTAAAGATTCCATTGTATACGTTTGTTGAGTTTGGTTTGAAGATCCTTTCGTCCTCGAAAGTTTCATTTTTGTTAAATAATTCAAAAATCCAAAAAAAAAAATTAAAAATAAAAAGTAAAAAATATTTTTCTTTTCTTTTTACTATAGTTATCATAAAAAAATCAAAAATTTAAAAATTGTCCTAAAAAAATACACAAAGTTGGTAAACGAACACCAACATATACTACTCTCAATCGAGGTATTATCATAAATAAGTTCCGGTGAACTTGAAAAGTTCCCGAATCGAACCAAAGATTTCAAAACATGCCATTTGTGTCACTTACAAGGTACGGTTCACCTTAAAAAGCAATTTTTAAGAGTTACCGTGAAGTAAGTTAATTATTTGGTTTTATGTTGTCTTCCGTGTATCCGTTTTAAATAGATTGCTAAAAAGAAAAAAGAAAAAAAATTCAAAAAGTCAAAAAAATTAGTGTAATTTTTGTTTGCTTTTTAATTTCTTTATTTTTAGTGCATGCGCACTCGTTCTCAAGCTCGTAATCGAAATCGTCGACAACAACAATTAACAACGGTTATTGTTGAGGAACCTGAGTTTCCAATGGCCGACAATCGTACCATGGCTCAGATGCTACGTGCTCCCATCGAGGGATACGAAGATGCAATTGTTGTTCCAACGATAAATGCAAACAATTTTGAGCTTAAACAAACTTTGATTAATCTTGTTCAAAGTAATCAATTTACGGGTAAACAAGACCCTCATAATCATCTCCGATTTTTCAACAAGGTTACTTCTACGTTTAGACATCCCGAAGTTCTGAATACTTCGATTAAGCTTTTGCTTTTTCCTTTCTCTCTCGAAGGTGAAGCCCGGACTTGGCTAGATAAGGAACCACCTCGATCGATTCTAACGTGGGATGATCTTGTCTCGAAATTTTTAAACCAATTCTTCCCACCTTCGAAAACAACCTACCTTCGAAATGAAATCACTACTTTTCTGAACCAAAAAACCGAGATGAAACTTTCAATCAACATAGCATGGGAACGTTTCAAAGGACTTCTTCGTCAATGTCCTCATCATGGTTTCTCGGAATTACATCAACTTGATACGTTCTACAATTCTTTGAATACCAATGATCAAGATGCTTTAGATTCCGCCACGGGTGGAAATTTTCTAGATAAGATGCCTCGTGATGGTTTAGCCATTATTGAGAGTAAATCCAAAGTTCGTTATTCAAGAAGTCGTGCAATTGAACCAAGAATGAGTACGAATGCTCCTCTTTCTACTTCTACATCTTCTAATTCTTTTGAATTTCAACAACTCGTCGCTTCTCTTGAAGATAAAATGGATATTCAAATGAGCCGATTAGAAAAGATGATTAGTGAAAAGAATGTTACGACTCCTGCTACCGTCAAAGCAGTCGAGAAAGTTTGTGTTACGTGTGGTGCAAATCATAACTTCAACAATTATCCGTTAACAAGGAATGAATTTCCCATTTTTCATGATAACATCCATCAATTCCAACAAACCGCCACCGTTGGCAATTTTGTTCAAAGGAATCCTCCTAATTTGGCAAGTCAAATAAGACCACCCGGTTTTAATCTTCAAAACAACCAAGGAAACCAAAGCCGATATCAAGGAAACAGTTTCAATTCGAATCAAAACCGTGGAAACAATTTCAATCAAAACCATCAAAACAATTAAGGTCAAGTTTAAATCAACACCATCAATCAACCACCGGTTTACCAAGTTCCACCATATCAAGCTCCTACGCCTCAAATTCAAGGTGTTTCAAAAACGGATTTTGAAAACTACGTCAAGGCAAACGATGCAGTGTTAAAGAATGTTTAAAATCAAGGTCAAAATTTGCAAAATCAAATGGCTAATGTTACGAGTTTGTTGACAAGTCTTTGTAAGAATTTCAAAGATTCCGCCTCTACTTCGAATTCGGGTACTCTTCCAAGTCAAACCGTAACTAACCCTCGTCTGCAAATTAATGATATCACCACAAAAAGCGGTAAAACTTTGGAAGGACCTTCGACTCCTCTTGTTCCTACACTCGTTGTTTCTATTCCTTCAAAGGAACCCGAACAAAACCCGGAGACGTCAACGAAAAAAGTGCAAAATCCAAATTCAGAAAGTACCGCACAAGTCCTACCTCCTGAGGAAGAAGATTCCATTTTCATGGAAATTCCAAAACCAAAAGCAAAGAAAACCGTTAATGTTGAAACCCAAGATCTTAATTCTCCAAAACCAACGTCATATCAATCTAAACTTCCATATCCCGAGAGGATGAAAGTGAGAGAGAACGATAAAACCCAGTGCTCAACATAGCCGGTTCTGAAGATTTCAAAACAACTCCGTTTAGATGATTGGATTGAAAATATGCCTCACGTCCGAAATGCCAAAGTTCAACAAATGGTTTTAAGAGCTCTTGCTAAGGAAAACAAAAGAGAAACTCGAGGCGATCGCAATTACAACCTTAAAGCTGAATGTCTGCTATCACATGAACAAAAGTTCCCGAGAAGCCTCAAAGATCTAAGGAAAATTTCTTATTTTCCGTGTGCTTTTACAAGAGCTTGATAGGACTAGTGCCATTAGCCGATTCGGAGTAGCATAAATCTTTAAACCTCATTCTATCTACTAGCAAAACTGGCTTGGAGCTTTGACTCCTACTCGAATGACACTCGAGCTTGCCAATCATTCCATTACTCACCCGATGGGCAAAGCCAAGGATGTTGTAGTTAGAGTTGATGGTTTCACTTTTCTTGCGGATTTTGTGGTGGTTAATTTTGAACCAGACCCAAGAGTGCCTATTATTTTAGGGAGACCTTTCCTTCGCATCGCAAAAGCTCTCATTGATTTGTACGAAGAAACATTGACTTTGAGAATAGGAAAGGAAGAACTTGTTTATTATGCCGATAAATCTAAGAAAAACAAGGATAAGCAATTTGTTCATGCTATTTTTATCATTGATTTTCGAAATACGATCCATTTAGTGCAGTACCACTATTCCAAATCCTATTGCTGCCTTTTCCTAGCTCTTCTCCGATGAAGACTAGTGATTCTACTTTCGAGGAATTCATCAATGAATTCACTCTTCCTAATTCATTACCACCGGGTAATGATGTTTCAATTCATAAGAAGGATATTCATGAAGAAACTTTTTCAAATCCTCTTTTCGAATTCGATGATAATTTCAAATCTAGCGACGTTAATCCTCTCTTTGAAGAGAACGATAAGGATGTCGAGATTAAGTCTTCTTCTTCCTTCACACTTACTTCACCGGAAGAAAGTGAATTTGAAGCTTATCTTGAAAGAGATTTATTGATATCCCACTAAATTGATCTTACCCTCCCTCCCACCCTTGAAGTTTCAAGTAGCAATCCTACTTCCCCTACTCTCACCGGAGAGAAGGTTTGTTCATGGAAGACGCCGATGTTTTTCTCTTTAATCCGATTTGTATGGAGAATGATGACTCAAATTGCGATAAGGAAGAAGATAATTTGTCTTTTAGCAATGTTCTTGAATAAGAAACCAAAACCTCTTTCTCAAGAAGTTGAAGAAATCAAGGAAAAAGAAGACGAAGTTTCAAGTGATGTTCCAATCAATACCATTGCCATGCCAATTAGAATCACTTTTGATAATCCGATTGATTTTAATCATTTCTCCAAACCAACGGATTTTAAAAAGGACTTAGCCGTTGTACTTGATTCCACCAAATCAAGTATTTTACCACCTCCTTTGTTAGATTCTGACTCGCCTTTCACTGCGGAGTTGTCGGCTAGTATTACCTTGAATTCTCTCAGAAACGAGGACAAAGTATTCAAACCAGGTATATTAGTTTATCATGCCATTCATGATAAAAATCTTGTAACATTGGAGGAGAATTTAAAAGAGAACATTTCCTCCGGGACTCTTTTAGTTTTCAAAGAACCGTCATTTCTTCTGCCTCCGCCAGAACCACCAGATGAATGTTTGAATTTTGAGCCCATTTTGGTTATGAAGAATGTTGTGCTTAATGAAGATTTCTACCAAAGCAAGAAGACGTTACCTCTAAATGTTGAAGATGTCAATTCCTTCACATTTGTCATTTGGACTTTTCTTCCATACTTCACTTACACCGAGGAATCACCTTTGATTTTCTCCTTTAGGAGTGAGAATTTTGTTTTTGACCCCGACATCGTCACGTTTCATAAGCCAGTGGCATTTTCAATGGAAGTTTCTTGTTCTAAGTGTTGCTCTCCCTAAGGACGAATTAATTCAGGGATCGAGTCGAGCTTGCGACTCGGTGAACAAAAACAAGCCGCTTCGTGGGAGTTCACCCCATGCCTATCCTTTTCTATTTTCTTTCTATTTTTAATGTGTTGTGATGTGTTGAGGCTTGTATTCTTCCGGTTTTTGTTGTTTGTTGTTTGCTATGATTTTTGCAAGATTGACCCAATAATTTTTGAAGACTCTCGTGTCCGGTGTTGTATCCCATTTCACTCGAACTTCCTATCCTTTGTTGGAAATTAGTTTGGAGAGATCCGATATCCTTTCATCTAATCGATTCACGTTTATCTTTGCATACTTAATAAACGGCTTAGATTTTCGTAGAGACCCGACCTTAAACATTGAGGACAATGTTTCGTTTTAGTTTGGGGAGGGAATCTGTCGATTTGATGTTACCTGCTTATTGTTTTGTTCTCACGTACCCGTTTTCCTACAAAAATAGCAAAAATTTTAAATTTTTAAGATCTTATTTGTAGGAAAAAATGAAAATAATAAAAAATATTAGTAGTTGAAAAAAAAAGAGAAAAAAAAGTGTTAAAACACATATTTAGGTTTTCCGTTGGTGAGAATAAAAAGTAATTTTTGACCCGATCGAACGTGTTGAGTTCTAGGTTTCTCCCTTAACAAATAATGATGATAGTTTGTGCTAGTCTCATGTAGACTTTAAACATGCTAGATTTGAAATCATTAGTAAATGAAGACTTGTGCTAATCTCAAGTAGATTTTAAATATGCCGAGTTGGATTTTATATAGGCTAAGTATTTGCGAATTTCTTTATTAGAGATTTTAAATTGCAAAGAATAAGAGATGATAGTGTTGATTACGAATTAGGATGCTAAACAAAGTTTATTTGGAAAACTTAAAGGCTTATAAGAATAACTTGTGGTTTTTCTTCCCCGAAGTTCTTAAAATGATTAATTATACGTGTTCTCTTTAATTTTTACAAATTAGAGTTTTACTCTTAAAAGTCTAATCAACATATTTAGAGAAAAAGCTTTATCGATGATAATAGCTAATCATTTGTAAATAAGAATTTTAGTTCAAGTTTATACTTTGGTTTTCTAAAACGAAAATTTTTCTATAATGTGTTCAGTTAATAATAAAAAGAAAAAAAAAGAAAAAAAAATAAAAAAAAATAAAAAAATAAAAAAAATGTAGTTGGTGAATAAAAAAGATGCAAGTTATAAATCCTTAGTGTTAATAAGTAATATACAAACTCCATC